>JADANN010000249.1:0-213689 GCA_018806985.1 Angiostrongylus vasorum
AAATTTAGATATGAGAAAAAATTCTGTTCTTCCACGCCGTTGCCATATCCACATATTGTAACATAACCGATATCGATGGTGAAGTAAAGTGGTACTTAACTGCTCATCAGGATTGTCAGAAGATCAGAATCAGTGATCTTACGCAGGCTGAGGTAAAAGCTGATCACTTGCTCTTGTTACCAAACTATGAACGCATTTATACTGAAGGCCGCCTCGCACTGTCCATATCCAAACACAATTTCACCGACTTAGTGGAGATCTCCTTGAACGAGCAAGAGAAGGAAATCGTCGAAAAACTGAAGGTGTTGCTTAACCTTCACTCCAATTTCTGGTCATTGTAGTTTTAAAGATAACTCTTCCCATTCAACAGGAGACTACGGAAGAATCGAACTATTACAGGGACTACAACACAAAGTTAAGAAATCCGATTTTAAAAACTGATTCGGAGTCGAGCACTGAACGATTTCCGTCTCAAAAAGGCATCTTTTTTACAGAGTAACTTACGATGGTTCTAAGCTGAGGCTTCCAGTGCGTGGTTTTTTTTTAAAATATGTTTAGGAGACAGAACAAGTAAAGCCCCAGAAAGGACCTGGACGGTGATCGAAAAAGAGACAGGTGTTGAAGGATTACTTTGGTCTGAAGACAACACGACCTAGTGGCGTTTTCTATAGCTTCAACACATCAGGTGAACTTAGCCTTGCTTTCAATCGCCTTGGAGTGAATCCCGTTTCTAAAAGAGAATAGAAGATGGAGCAATGAATTGTATTAATAATAACTTTGATGGTGACAATTACATTTACTAGAGTGAGCAACCAACAGATCTTTAGAAAATTAGGTGCAAGAAATTAAAAGAGATAAAGAACGGAAAGAGTGAAAGAATAATGAAATTCCCATTAGCTTGAAGTTAATGTGTTTTGACGAGTGGACACCAGGTACTTGATGCAAAGTTTAATTGGTAACAGAAGGAGCTCCTCTTAATTTTGGCTTGTAAATAGTCGACCGTAAAGAATTTTTACAAATTTTTATTGTTAAACCTATTCCTTACATCTTTAAAGTTGAACTTTCAGACCAGATCGTGCGAAAGGTGTTTACACCAGGAGTAGAAGTATGGAGGGACTTCACATGCATTGAATTTATCGAAGACAAGTCAAGTTGACTGCAACCTACCAAGACAAACACCTTCATTGCCAAACAGAGAAGATGCTAAACCAAGTTTTCCACCACGTTGAACACAGAGTAGCCTCTTTGCACACTCACCGCTTTCTATGAGTCTTCCACTGAATATGTCTCTTGGAGAACAACCTCACCGAGTTTACATGGAAGCGTAATGTGCCCCTCACCTTAGAGAATCAGGTTTAAATGCTGCCCGATAGAAAGCGTGATTATGAGGCACTCCTTCCTGCGGTTCATTTTCGGATTCTTGAAATTAATCCAGCGTGCCTCGAGAGTTTTGCGCTCTTGTATTCTCGATTTCTGTGTGAGTATCGTAACTTCTACTTCAAAATCTTTCACGTTATGTCTCTTTGTCCCATGAGCGCATAATGGAGTATTTGGTTTCAATTTACGTTTACTGACTAGGTGTTCCTTTATGTAGACACTGATTGGTCTACCCCTTTCGCCAATCTATTCGCCTCCACACCCTTTAAGAGAGATTAGGTGCACCATACCCGAAGTCGTGCAGTGACTGTTTCTGCTATTTGAGCACATTATACAATTTTCCGTTGTGCATCGACAGCCATACAAGCGCATGCGAGCAAAGTGGTGTCTTGGAGTGCTAGGTGGTATTTCAATCACTGTTACCGAATTCTCTAGACCGGCCGCCCTTCTTAAGCAACGTGTTATAGTTGAATTTACTTTATTGGAAACAAAAGGTAGGATAAATGGGACGTTATTATCTGTAGAATCATCGTTTGAGGACTTAGGTGCTTCTCTGCACCTATTCTGAGGTTAGCAGCTCAGTCCAGAGCACTACCATTAATTAGCGAACATAATTGCTGCTTATAACTTTGTTTTCCGTGGGGGGTAGAGGGGTGTAGAGAGCGTGGGCTAGTAATATCGCTCATTACGAAGAACACGGTAGGTGTTGCTTCGACAGGGAACGCAGCAGAGCGAATTCCACTTTCCTAAGTGATCGGGAAATCCAAACCTTTTAGTCCTCGAGAGAACGCCATAGCAAAGCTGTCTCTGTATGCCAAGAAAGATTCATTCGCTGAGAATCATGAAGGGAACAAAAATCTTCAGAGAAAAAGGACCATTTGAATACTCATACAAAGAGTTCGGAAAGAATTCGTGAACAACGGCTGCGATGAAACGAACTTAGTCGGGTTATGTAGAGAAAGATTTAATTCTTGCTTCTTGTCTCTCGGTGTTATACAGTTCGACAAGCCTTTGCGAAGTACCATCAAAGGTCCAGCCGTAGCCTTGTGATTCCTTGTCAACCACATGCTAATGTTGATATGGTTAGGATTCGGCTATTTATTATGCAATAAATCCGTTTCGACTAAAAAGTATTAGGACTGCAGAGCAGGAGAATCGTTGGCTTCGTTTTTTATGCAACAGGCTGATCACACGCTAGTAGGAAGTTCCCAAATTCGATAACGACTATAGAGAAAATATAATGCTGCCACTTCACACTATTGTATTGGTTGGTTTGGTTTTTAGAAAATCCAATCGATTGTTGTTTCTTAGCAAACTACTCGCTTATTTTTCTAGTCCCCTAGAATTCAACAGTCGGCAACACCGAAAGGATCTGACTCCACAACAGATCTATGAATAAGTTTAACAACAGGGAGTAGCAGTATCACAAATATTGCATCTGCCATTGATAGTGTGGCCTGGCAACGCCCACGGCCAACTTCTCCGCTTTGTTTTGACGTAATTGCTGTTACTATCGCTTTATTAATGTTGTAGTAACATTCTAATACCATCGTCTTTTTGGTAGCCTCACTTCAGCTGTAGCGTCTCACCACTTTGAACTTGAGTTGTTCTTATGCCAGTATTGTTCCGTTGTTATTATTATGTTTTTCATGTTGTTGTATGTATATCCAGGCTTAATTACCCGAGATTTAGGATAATCGTAGAACTGGCAAAAGAATCGCATGGTAGACGAATACAACTCACCGCCTCAACACTAAAACTATCCAACACTACACGTCTCAACGGTCAACGTATGCATACACCGCTCAAATCACAGCAAACATATCATTCTCGTGGAATGTGTTCGTGACCAACACCTGGCCATTCGTATCCCTCTACAAACTAATAACGAGACCTCAGCTTCAGTTTTTACCCCATCGCCTATTTCTTTAGCATGTAATGGCTTAAACTGCCAACGAAATCGCTGTGCTTTACGCGAATCTCTTTCTGTCATTCCCCTGAAAATTCGTAATTTTTTTTCGGTGTTGAAAATTGCCTGTCAATAAGACCACTCTTTTAGGAATAGTATCTCTCAATCAAAACTTACTTAACTTATGAAAACTCACTTAGGAAAAAAAAGAGAAATATCATTGTTAAAGTGGCGGCTGCTTAGTAACAAGGGTAATGTTGTTAATGTGTTTGTTGTTAATGTTTGTAATGATGTTAATAATGTAGTTATCGACTTTATCTTCACAAATGAATAATTGTTTTTAGTTCGAAACTTCGAAACCATCGAAAGCGACCTCCTCTTTTTTTTAAATGACGTGCTTTCGTCAGGAAAACACTTTGCGAAGACCGAAAATTTTTACTCACTTAGTCAATGTAACGGTACGTGAAGTTAGCCTTCATGTTGCCAAGTCTGTTGAACAGGATCACAGGCAAGTAGTTGTAGTAGGAGACAATCGGACCTCCACTACCCATTGTCGAACAAAAGCTGAAAAGAAACACATAGAATTGTACAAGGCATTCTGGGATTTTCGAGAATTCACTCTCACCGGTAACCCGTCAACTTCTGATCCCTTTGAGCTTTCACCTCAATTCCACCTTTTGGACACCCAGCCACATCATAACGACTAGAAATAGAATGGACTTCTATTTCGATTTTCTTTCCAGCAGGTGCCTAAAGGCTGTTCTATCTCTGCCCTAACTCAAGTGTTAGTAGGGGGGAACCGTACCGTAATCATGTAATTGCAAAATTTGAAATGATCGCTGAGACCGGCTCCTGAAACAAGTATGTAGGTGGTCCTTTGTTTCTCACTTTTTGCCACGAGAATCTTTCCACATCCTGGTGGCTGGAACGATTTCAGTTTTTGTTCCGCACTTTTGTTCGTGCACTGTTCCCGTTCTTACCCTCTGGTTACACAGAGCGCCGCCGTAGCCACTAGGACAAATACAAATGGAACAGTTTCGAGGGTGAGGATATCCTTCGTTCTCGCATTTGGCGGATGCAGACTTATTGCATCTATCTAAATAATTAAGCACATTCCTGAAGTTCTACTGGAAAACGATTTTTGTCCGACCGTTGCATCCATAGTGCTCATTGATCATGTAGATATCGGAAAATGAAATCAGTTCAGATCCCATCGTCTTTTGATAGTAAGGATTTATCGCTATCAGAGTAGGCTGATCGTTTGCAGAGCCGCTGAGAATTTCAATAATGCTAAAGAGCATGGCAAAAAAAAATTCAATCACATCTCACAGACCTCATCTCCCCGTAGTGCATGATACTTCCGTAATCATAAGTGAGTCCAAAAACATTGGTTTCGCTCATATTCAGTTTCCCGAATTCGTCGATCAGACATGGCTAAACAAATAGCGTAAGACAGCTCTTTCAAGCAAGTTTCTAATGCTTTCATGACAACCGACGTGAATGTTTTGCACTACGATTTTAACGTAGTTGTCGCGGTCAAATCTTTGCATTGTGTGAACGAATCCAAGCACATGGCCAATTTCATGCACAGCAATTCCAACCTAAAGCGGCTACCTAGAATATTGTTCAAAATGTGGAACGGGAAGGAAGACATTATTAGAACGTGTTACTTTAAGTGTTTCTATCTTGAATGCGTCGTACCGTCGAATTGCCTTCCCCCAGGGACAGCAGTTGATCTCCGCCTTGTTTGCCAATATCTGAGAAAGTTTCCTGTGCTCTGATTACATTCACCTTGTCCCGAGCTGAAAGCAGTGGATGTAAAAATCATTTCATCTGTACGTTATAGGTTGACAAATTAGACAAACCGTGTTTGTCTTCTATAAAGTCGACACAGGTGGCGTCTGTCCACACCATCATGGCCATCTTGAACAGTTCTTGCACGACTGAGTCTGAAACTCCGAGCTTTAAGTTGGAGCAACAGATGGATTTCAAGAGTATTGAAATTTGTTGAGTTTCTTTAGAGTAGTATACTTAAGCGGCCACCGCTGAAACCGAAATGATTTCTGTTTCGCCTTTCAATTCTTCGTTGGTTTTTCATAGTATCATTATCAAACTGACTACTACTAATTATTGATTCATTACTGCTTGTGATAAGGAGTGAGTAGCGCAGTGGCAGTGACACCGTTCATAAGGAGCACGATGTTGTTTCCGCTTGTGCCGACTCACCAAGCCTTGTAATCAAATCACTACCATAAATCCACGTGGAAAGGCTCTATCGCGGCTGTTTGTTCACTCCAATGAAGAATGACTCGGCTCAGCATTCAACAATACTCATAACGAAGACGAAACTTCTCATCCAGAAGCGCAGACCAGTCGGAAAAGCTTTGAAGAGCATCTCAGAATGATGAGTGCGAGGAACAGAATCAAAAAGAAAAAAGTGCTGGGATTGGAATAACTGCTGTGAAGACAGGTCGTGTAACAGGAATTGTTGTTATTCTCATTATCATTCATTGCTGTTGCTGTTTTTATTAGCTGCTTTATCCTTATTGTTGTTATTACAATTTTCTTTTCCCCCTTTTTAATTTAATATGGTTGTAAGCAAATTAGGCAACCTTTCCCGTTAGAGATAAAAGCCTTCTCAAAAACTAACCTGATGTGTTGAACGTGTAGAAAACTCCGTCCTTCCACATCGGGAATTGCTTGCTCACCTGTCTCCTTGTACGAGCACCATCCATCAAGCCCTTGAAGATTTGCTCAGGTTTTCTCCTTCCCCTGAAAAAACCCTCCGTGACGTTTTTGCAAACGTGGAATTGAAAACGTTTTCTATGTAATAAAATACTTCGTGAGGTCAATGTCACTTTGAAGCAGGGGTTCGCCCACTTTCTTTGTCCGAGTGTATCTCGAAAACCGATTTGAGCGAAACTGACTCACAATTCCTCTTTTGTTCGGCTGCAGTTGCCTGTTAAATGAAAGGCCTTTATCTTTAAAATTCATGGAAAAGGACTAGTAGGGAATAAAGTAATTAAAAAGCACATTCAGATTTTGTTTTTTTCTCGTTTGTTGTTTTCTAGACGGTTCGAGTTCCTTCATTAGGGGCCTCTGCTTTGTCGGAACAATTGGATCGGGATGTGAAAACTTCACGCCCGTCTTCGACCAAACAAGAATGCGTGTTTTATGATTGCGAGGTTGCAGTGTAATTGCTTACTATTTTAAGCTTTATGAGTTCATCGTTATGCTTGCTACGACTATCTTGACTGCCGCAAATGAGACGTTTCACTTCATTGCTAACGTCAGCACTGCCACAGTGGGTCAATAGGGTGGTGATAGCGAGTACTAAGTTGCTTTTCATTCCTGAATGTCCTGGTCTTATTAAGTAGGGTTTGAAGTGCAGCAAAAAATGCCGGATGATGGCGGTGTTGATGATGCCCTCTGCTTCATCCGCAGGTTTTTTATGCGATTGAATAGCATGAAACATTTGTTCACCTGACATAGAAATGTGGTCATATCTATAGCAAGAATCCTGCGATTTTCTGCATGTGTATGTTTGTTAACAAAGCACTACACTTTTTATACAGAAGCCTCCTGAAACACAGTGTTGTTTGTTCGGTTTGCGGAAGTAATATGAAATTTGCTTCATGTTCTGCTCTTGTGATTGTTACATGGTGCCTCGCTTGCTTTAAGCACCCTGGCGTTTTTTTCCAACAACTCATCTGACTATAACGGATAATCCTGGTCTTCGTTTTTAGTGCTGCCAAAGTTTTCGTGAGCGTCAGCTTCTTAAGCTTTGCAGAACTTTTCATTTTGCAGTGGATAGACATTTGATGTAGTCGTTAATCTCCCTCTGATCCACTAGGGCTACGACTGGCCGTCTTGATGAAGAGCTGGGGCAGACTTTGGCCAGGCTGACCTCGAGATTCCAGGGACCCACAATGGCTTAACCAGCAAATCTCCGAGAAATGGTGATTATGCTGTGGTCCACACAACCAGTGAGGACGGGCCGTTCAAGTATCAGGTATCAAGTAAGTAATCGCTAAATTTCATTTCTTTTCATAACATTTCCTTGAATCACTAGTACTGCATCGTCGGAAATCTTACAGAGTGTAGATTACTATAGTAGGACTCTTTGGCAATAAAACTTTTTCAGACACACTTTACGAAAATGTTAACCTGCTTGGAAGTTATGTGGAAGAGGGGGAAAACCAGGTCATCTACGGCGATTTCTATGTACTGCCGATAGCAGTGGCATAGTGTGGGTAGTAAAAGCACTTGAAATTGCTTCATTTTCGCTCGCTTTTATAAAAACTAAGTACTTAGTAACACCACATATCTTTTTCCAGTAGTTCTTCTATAGAAGATAAGATGTGGCAATGGTTCGTCAAATGTCGTTCTAGGATGCTTACACACTGGAATATCGTCAAAAACGATGACACCAAACCTTTTTTACATTCATGAATGTTGCCGAAGGCATTTCGAATCCATTTATACAAAAAAGCCTAACAGCCTGGAAGAGTGAAAGTTTAAAAGAACATGGCCTTTTGTGAGTCATTTCCTTTCGAAAACACTACTTTTCGAAAAAAGTTTTGTGATTAAGCAGCGGCATTGCTCGGAGTGGTGGATAGCATGTGGTCCTCAGGAAGGGCAATAGCACGTTCGAAGGCCACATGAGGTTCCGAGTTTTCCTCATAGTAAAGCATTCCCGTAGATGTTTTTAGTAATGAGGGGGCAAAAATCGGTGTGTTTGATGAAGCTGATAAGCTGTAGCGCAATACCCTCCTGGAGAAATGAGCTCTAAAAATTCTTGGCTTTGATGATAAATAATTGATTTTTCAGTTCTAATAGACATAGCTGGTGCACCATGGTTGGTCTCGGGAATGAGACATTGGATATAGATTTAGCTTCCATGAGTACCAACTTTACAAATTTTAGCATTCTGCTATTCTGCTTGTCAAATATTTGGTATTACCATTGTGTGATCAGCAGAGCAGAAATGGAAAGCAGTATGTTGTCAATCGATGTTTTGTTCTACGCCATGTCAGATGAGTTTTGTCTTTCGCAAGGGAAGCACGAAAGGGAAAGTATCGTAGTGTTAGTTATAAAAAAATCTTCTGTGAGTGCAAAAAGGAGAGAAGCATGGGCCAGGTCGATATATGTCAGAGAAGCCACCGGCCAGCTAGCTACCGGAACTCTGCAGTGGCATCTTCGATTTTACTCTTTTGCCTGCACTCTGTTATACAGCAAAGATTTGGGTTTATAGCGTGCTCCACGTGGGAAACTCCGCGTACCATCCGCAGAGCGCTTGTAGAATGTCATCAAAAAACTTAGTCTGCAGACAGTACATATAGTCGAGATGTATAACTCAGATTATCGCATCCTTTTCCATCTTTGAGATCCAGGAAAATATTGAAGCTCGGTAGTTGTTTAAATGAAATCAGCAAAAGTATTTATTTAATCCTTGATGAGTGAGAGAACTCCAATTTCGTTGAAGTGCATTTTTGAAAAAGAAAACGAAAGTGGGCGTAACATTCATCTAACAGTACAACTTATTTAGAGGTCCATCAACTGCACTAACAAATTATTGCACCTACTTTATAGCTTAAGCGACGACTGTTACCCTGATTTTAATGTTAACACTTTACTACGAATGAAAAAAATTTGGCTCACAAGGCCCGTTGATAGGATATAGGACTTCTGCTCGCCTAGTTAATGGAGCGAATTGTGAAGTTCGCTTGTATTGTGATGAACCTCTTGAATAGGTCTACAAATAGGCGGCTGGATTTCGGGAAAAGTATCCTTTTTTGTGCCATTCATTGAGGAGAAATTGGATAGGAAAAAAATTCATTCGATTTACAAATGAAGACAACTTGTATTCAAAAACCACATCTACAGACCGTGTTAAAGAAGCGGTTTAATCAAACACATAAAAATCACTGTCCTGCGGTGGAAGTAGTAAGCTCAATGTGAGAATACTCAGTGAAAGACTCATAGAAAGTGGTGAGAGTGTGAAGAAGCTATTTAGTTTCGAATAGGAATGTAATTTAAGTTTCGCACCTTTTCTGTCTTGTTTACAGAAGTATTTGGTTGACTAGATTGCAGTTAGCTTGACCTTTCAGGTTCTGAAGAAGGCAAATCAGCCGAGGCGTCACATTCTGTGAATAAAGTTTAACAACAGCCTCGTTCGCGCTTAACAAGAAACTGGCGAATTATTGATCTGTGCTGAGGTTAACAGAAAGCCAAAGTTGGGAATTTAGTATGGGATTAGCTATTATCAGGAAAGCCGAGATGGTGCAGTTACCAACTATCAATTTCTCTTAGGATGCTGTTATACTATTATTTAAAATATTTAGGTACTTATAAAGCTTTCGCTTCTGTGACTTCATGGAAGCAAATTTCGGCCTCAACTGGTAAACTAGCTAAGAAATTTCGCACCATCTTGCTCCTATAATATGCTCACCATAAGATATTGCAACGGACCACAGATTTTGCCAAATTCCCAGTGCTCAACTCCACCCATTCGACTCAGTGCGAATGCGGAAGCTCACATCGTGAGAAAAAAACTGCTGTGCTCGAAGAAGCAGTCACGTATGTACTCCAGGACACCACTAATCACGGCGCCACATGCGCCCCTCCAGAAGATAAATATTCGAATAAAGAATTCGTATTTGCTCGTCAAGAAAGCAATACCTTATCAATCCTTATGTATGTTCATCTAATTAAGTGGGTCTATTTTACAATTCTAATGACCATTACAAGTGTTCTTATCAGTTGCTCGACCAACTCGCTCGGCCGGCATTCAATGTCAATGGACAGAGAGGATGACAGATCCGCAAGTCTCCCTAGGAAGTAGAAATCGTCGAACAAACACAAATAAGAAAAAGTTTTTTTGCTGACAGTTTCAAAATGCTAAAGGAAAAGAAAGATGGTGGCAACACGATATGTCAGAAGTCGGACATGAGCTACGTGTGGCTTCTGTCAAAAAACTACGAGGCGCCATTATTTCTGGACCACTAAGTATACTTGGTCATTCGATGAAGATCTCATTATATCGGAAATCCAAAGCCTAAACAGTCAATGCGCACACCACTATCATTTAAGAACAAAAAAGCTTGACTGTAGTTTAGTGTCTGCATTCGACCTATTAGAAACGGAAATATTAACAAGGTCTTCGAAATCCAAGCATTTTCTCTCGATATGAAAAGTATTTCCAGTGATTTAAAAGATTTATCCTCTGATTGAAGCCAAAACTGTGAAGACAACGCTCACCTAGCTGGCCAACACTTCAGCATCTCATTTGCTAAATGGACAAGCGTGATTGAAAAGACATACAAGTGAAGATCGCTGGTCGGCAGAGAGCTCCATTTACAGTTTACTGAGTACTTTGTTGAGCTAATCATCACCAAACATCAGTCAAATGATGTAGCAATCCGATGACAGACGAGAGTTATAAAGGTGGTGGACACAGATGAGAAATCAGTACCTGATGCCTAACTAAACAGGCGCATTATTCTCAAAACTCCCTGGAATTATCTAACTTAAAAAATACGAGTTTTTGTTACTTCAACGAACTGTATACAAGGCGTAACCTCTTTTTTATAGGGAAACATCCGTTTCCACCATTCCATAACAGCGTTCTACAACGGTGCATTTGAAGATGGACAATGCCATGAAGAGACTCCATTTTGCGATGCATTAATGAAAACGTGAGGTGGCTCTCATTTCTATGCAAAACACTCTGATTGGTTGAATTTCTACATTTTCTTATTTCTTGGTTATGTTTTATATTGAACTGACATTGCATCTTACATTGTTCAGATCCCTGCACTTTCTCATTCAATTCTTTCTCTCGTATCTGTCACCCGTAGAAGTCTTTCGATTTACATTTGTGTTGACTTTCGACTAAAGAGTCCTCTTTTTTCTCTAACATCGGTGAATAACTGCTGAGACGATTCTTCGTAGAACCTTTGACAATTCTACTAGGGCTACTTCAACTCATCAGTGCGTCAACCTCTGTAGGGCAAACAGAATTTCTTAAACGGTATGCTACCAACCTTCCGTTCCTAGAGGAATCAGATACTTGCTGATTTCTTCATTTTGTCGGAGCACACATCTTAAACAACATCTTCTAACATGGTTTCCGCGCCAATTTTCGTAATACTAGACCTTGCGAACAAGGGAGTGAGCTGTCTCCCAAAAAATGGGGTAAGAAATATGTTTATAAAGCCTTTACATTCATGTTGCCTAATCCTAGTTAATGTCCCGCACAAACTATGTTGGACGTAGCACGAAGGACGCATGTAGGGCAGTGGTTAAAGGTGCAACGCAACTTTAGGCTCACCAAGCCTTCCATCATTCCGGGGTCGGCAAATTGGTACCAGACTTGCCCAGAAGAACAGCAGCACTGATTCGATGCATCTATAGCGCACCGTGACTGTAAAGGGCAGATACGCGTTCAATCACCTCTAACGATATTTGGTGAAGTCGAATGCATGGCGCCCCCCTCAAGGATTGACCAACGCGGTTAGCTTTATCCTTTATCCTTTATGAGGTGTTTTGAGACCTTCAAGGTAATGTTTACTATCCTTTCTCTTACTCTAGCAGTAACCCTTCTAAGTGTTAAATTTGTGCAAAGTCTCTCTTTCTACAATGGTTTTCTTCAAGTAGTAGCCACTTCGTTGATTTGCACATTTTTTGCACAAAGATAAGTGGAATAACCGGTTTCAGCAGAAAAAACCAATGCTATGGGAATGTAGACTTCTCCTCTATCGTGTTTTTTTCCTTGCCACCTTGGCTGAGTCTCGTTCAACAACGGCGTTACTTGGTTGTTCTAAAATTGGACGACAATTAAACGCAGTCTCGTCATCGGGATCCCGTTGACGGGTGATTGCTGATGGCAAAAGATCGATGGAACTAGCTGAGAGACAGGCGAAACGAAGGACCCGCATGGTGTGCTGGTGAACCCGTTAGCCCCGGCAAGGGCAATGGCGTGTTCGTTCCCCACCGCAGACACCGGCGGTCCGGAGTTTTGCAAATATCGCAGATTCGTTGAAGTTATATATATATATATATATATATATATATATATATATATATATGTGCCCTGAATGCGTCATTCTTCATCCAAGGAAGTGCATTTTTCTATCTGATGGAGAATCGCTGCTTTACACTAAATTACTTGCTGGTACAAATCATGAGACGGACCACATCCACACAGTCACCACCAAAGTAAATTTTTTTCCCTCGTGGTGCTTGCTTCGAACTCTTTATGACAAACAAAATAATTTGTTGTGTAAAACATTGCAAGGTTTAAGACCTTTCCACGGTCAATCAACGTAGCGATACGTAAAAATTGTCTGCATTGTGCCCATTCTGTTGAATAGGATCAGAGGGAGGCGATTTGAACAGGAGACAATGGAACCATCAGTGCCATTCTTCGAGCAAAAAACTGAAATAATAGAGTAAGAAAATGTGCTGGGTACAACTGATTTTTCCGGGGATCACCGGTAGCCCGTCATCTTCTGGTCTTTATTAGCTTTGATCTCGACTCCTCCTTTTGTACATCCAGCCTCGTCGAAACCATCAGAGATCGATAGGACATCCACTGCAATTCTTTTTTCCTTGAGGTGCCTGAACATTTCTATTTTCCTATTCCGATAATAATTGTAATGAAGGCAGTCGCACCGTTATCACATAATTGCAGAAATTGAACAGGTCTCTGACATCGGATCCAAAACCAAGTCTGTAGGCTAGTGTTTTTCTCTTACTTGTCGCAACGAGATCTTCTCCACATCCCGCTGGCTGCAAGTAATTCGACGTTTGTGCGACAACTGTGCTAATCTTGTACACTTTTTTTCTTACCCGTTTATCACAAAGAGTACCGCCATATCCACTGGGACAAATACATATGGAACAGTTTCGAGGGTGCGGATAACCTTCGTTATTACATTTGGCGGACGTAGACTTGTTGCATTTTGCTGAAGAATTGGACCTATTACAGTGCAAGTTCTAAAAAACCCGGATGTCCGACCATTGCATTCATAATGTTCGTTGATCGTGAAGATATCGGAGAAAGAAACCATTTCAGATCCCATTGTCTTTTGATAAAGTGGATTTTTTTGCAATCATAGTGGGCTGCTCGTTCATAGATCCACTGAGAAATTCGGCAGTACTCATAAGATTAACGAGATCAAGGTCTACCTCCACTACATGGTGCAAACCTTAGTTCATCATAGTGCATGATACTGCCGTAATCGTAGGTGAGTCCAAAGACATCGGCCTTGACCTTGCCAACTTTTCGAAACTCTGCGATGTGTTGTGGCTAAAGCAATAATTTTATATTCTCTAAAAGAATCCGGTAACTACGTTTTTTACAAAAAAACCCACATCAACATTTTGCAAGACTACAGTAACATAACTGTCGCGATCATACCGTTCCATTGTGTGGAAAAAATCCAAGCACATGGCCGATCTCATGTGCTGCTGACCCCACCTAAATCATCTCCCTAGTTCCTAGCAGCGAAATGCACCCATAGACGGAAAAGATTATTAAGCAAAAAATGGCGCTGGTCGATAGAACTAGTTGAGAGACAGGGCGAAACAGAAGGACCCTAATGGTGTGGTGGTGAACGCGTTACTCTCCGGAAAGGACAATAGAGCGTTCGTTTCCCACCGCAGACACCTGCGGTCCGGAGTTTTGCAAATATCTCAGCATCATCCTAATTGTATTCCACACGATACCCTGCCGTAAAAAATTACAGTAGGCAGTAAATAAAAAAGGTTAAGATTGAGATTAATAAGTGTTGTTTTAAAGATCCTATTTCGGATGCGTCCCACCGTTGGGGTATCGTCACCAAGAGAAAGAAGTTGATCTCCACCGAATCGGCCAACGCCCGCGTAAGATTCCGGCTCCTTGACCACAACCACCTTGTCTTTAGCTGCAAAAAAACTCATGTAAGAAGCAGTTCGCTAAATTGCCATAGAACGTAGGACGAACCACGTTTATCTTCCACGAAATCAATGCATGTGGCATCACTCCACACCTTCAAGCCCATTCTGAAGAATTTTCGCACGTCTTTATCTAAAGATTTAATTTTTTGAATTACTATCTAAACCAATTTTCAACTTATCACTGAGAAGCTGAAGACCTTCTTCTTTTCTCAGGTCTACCTGTTTACTCATTGACTTTTTTTCACTACTATACTCATAACAATTACTGGAGTTGCAGTACCGTTTACATTATACATTCCATCTTCTGATTCGCCAAAGCAAGCCAGAACCTCGTTTTCGATGCAGCTGAGTCACCTCCATATATCGAGTTATGCAAGATATGGTAAGAAAAAAACCGAGTTGGAGAAGATGAATCTGCTAGTCGAACTGGTCAGCAGGATTTGAATGAGAGTTCACAGAACGGTGAAGAAAATCATTACAGACTAGGCTGTTATGTTTTTTTACAATGAGGGTTGATTTCACCAATAAATCCCAGGTAGAAGAGAAAACCATGCCATCAAGGATCTATAGTGACAAAAACTTTCAAATGGTGCCGGTGCAACTTCAAGGTCCATGTCTATTCGAATTTGATCTAAATGTGTACAGCCTACAAGTGTTTACATCCTCAAGCTACTATCTCCATGAATGTGTCGCTCAACAGGCAAAGAAATGAAGACGTCGTGTTGACTGTTATACGAAAGAAGCTGAATTGATGTCATGAAGCCAAGCCTATTGGAATGGATGCCATGTAGATGAATCCGAGTGCAGCAAATATTTTTGTTTAGATTGTCTCAATAATGCTAACAAGAAGAGCCGATTGTAGAAGTTAAAAAATTGCAAATAAGTTGTAAAAATTGTAAAACTGAAATGCTTTTATTTCAAGCTATTATTTTATTATTGTTATTTTATGTTGATTAGTAACACCGAGATTAAAGGAAGGTCGGTTTCGAAATATTGTTATTGCTCTTTGCTAGCCGATAATGATGCCGACTTCTTCAGGATGGATTGTCCGGGAAGAACAAGTTACTATCATCGGACAATCAGTACTATCAACCATCAGCATCCTGTATAAAAGGGCATCACCGAGTGGGTATGCCTCATTCGAGAAATGGTCAGCTGAGGAAGACACCACTAGATATGAAAGCGAAGACGCCACATGGAGACGAAGAACGTGGACTATCGACTCGGATCGTCGGCTCTAGCAAGACGAAGACATCGAAACGTTAGCCGAACAAAAAATTGTTTATCAACCTTGTGTAAGCTTATCAAAGAAACAGTACATGATGTCTGTAATTCTAAATAAATTCTGCGTTTAAAGTATGTGCCGTAGACGTTAGAAGCTATTATCGTCATGGATTGTGAAAGGTAGTAACTGCAAAAAAACGGAGCTCGTTGTGTGAAAGTTCAAGACCATAAAGCCTCTAGCGTTATTGTAAGGTTATGAAATATCTGGGAAAGGACAATTTTTGAAAACACCTTGATAAATACGCAGTGTTCGCGCATGTGGGCCTGCATACTGCAAGATGTTCGTAAAAGTTTCTTTAGTGATTTACCATCCTATCATAGCAACTTATTGCCTTTCGTTTCGCAAATCGTTACGCATGTACATCAGACGGGCTCGTACCCGTGTGGTGAAAGAAAAATAAAACGGGTTGACTCAGTCAAAAAAAAATGTTTTCGCGGTAAACAGATAAATAGGGCTCTTCTCTATGGACGCTTGCCATGACACCCAAAACATCTGTTTTGTGCTATCGAATCAAGGTTCGAATCTTGAAGAGAGATTATAAAGGGTTTAACAAAGACCACCGTTTGGCAAAATAAGCGGTAGAAAAAGAAGTGATCCGCAAGTAAGTGGTGTCGTTTCCAATGCTTCGATAAAAATTCTTTATTTCGTTTTTTTTCTAGTAGGAACTATCAATCTTCGGACCGCAGGTGTCTGCGGTGGGAACGAACGCGCTATTGTCCTGTCCGGGGAGTAGCGCGCTCACGACCACCTCCATGCGGGTCCTTCGTTTCGCCTGTCTCTCAGCTAGTTCTATCGATCTTTTGCCATCAGCAATCATCCGTCAGCGGGATTGATCTGGGAGCCCAAATCGGCAACGAACCAAGTTAAGCTGAGGCCGCAGTTATAATCACAATTTTTTAACTTATTATTTACTGCCTACTCTTTTTAACGGCAGGGTATATATTGCGAAATATAACTTTAATATGCTGAGATATTTGCAAAACTCCGGACAACAGGTGTCTACGGTGGTCAATAGAACTAGCTGAGAGACAGGAGAAGCGAAGGACCCGCATGGTGTGGTGGTGAGCGCGCTACTCCACCGAAAGGACAGTAACGCCTTCGTTCCCCCACCGTAGACACCTGCGGTCCGGAGTTTTGCAAGTATCTCAGCATCATTAAAGTTATATTTCGCAATATACACCCTGCCGTTAAAAAGAGTAAGCAGTAAATAATAAGTTAAAATTATCATTCTTCGGTTGTTTACATCAAAGGGGCAGTTTACACGACCAAATCTGACCTGAGGTGTTGAAACTGTAGAAAACGCCATCCTTCCATGTCGTATTAAGACCGAAATTGTCTCTTAGTACCTGCCTCCTTGTGCGAGCTTCGTTCACGACATCCTTAAAGAATTTCTCGGCTTGTCTATTAAACATATTTCACCATGACATTCTGGAAACACTGCTTTTGAACCATTCCTTACATATTTGAATACTTTCAACATGATGCCACTCAGCAGAATAGTTCGAGCAGATCCTCATTGAGAATGGATCTTGGGAAAAAAGAGTGGTTCAAATTTGGGCCGTAATCCTTCAATTTCGACACTATTTTTTTGTTAATACGAAAATCTCATTTATGAAATCACAAGGAAGGAAAGACGGATGGAAAAAAAGTCCAGCAATACCTTAACTCCCTTCCTGATTTTTTTCTTCTCGATCCTTGTACGGTCTCATTTTCTCTGTATATGCTTTCCATGTATCGGAAAAACTGACTTGAGGTATGGAAACTCCATGGTTATTGTCTGTCTAAAAGCGCTCGTACATTAGTAGTATGAGATGTCAACTGACTTACTACCTGTAGGTGGGGCAGTTTACTAATTTTGTTCTTCTGGCTTCTTTGGCGACCAGAAAAGATATCTTCTACTCCTCTTCCGATATCACTAATCCCACACTGCATTTCTGCGATGGCGACAAAGAGCAACAGAGTAATTCTCATGTTTCTGAGCAGTAAGAATTATGACGATATTTGCAGGCACATTCAACTCATTACACCACTGACAAGCCATTCAATATCACATTCCTCTAATCTGTTCAGTGGCAAGTGAGTCATCACATAATACTAATATAAAGCTCTTGATATCCCACCTGGTGTTCAAATAAATACTACTGTGGAAGCGTTACTGTGAAATTTAAACATTATTCCAGTGTAATCTCAAGCGAAGAACCTATGCTGAGAAGGCGAAGAGATGAAAAATCGATGATTTGCTGCTTGAACAAACCACTTCGTATCTTGGACGTGAACATGAAGAACACCATGAAGGAGGAATTGGATAGAAGGAGGAGAGAAGGATGGGTCGCAATCTAGCCTCTCAATGAAACCGTCGACCAGCTAGCGGATCTAAAACTCCGTGCTCAGTTTTCGATTCACAATGCTCCCAGCCTTTCATATGCAGTAGAGCCGTGCGCTGATAATCCTACCTAGGAACCAATCAAATACTGTACACTACCCACAACGATGTCTTCTGAAATTTAAAGCGCACTCACAACGTCTAGCCGTAATTCGAAGCTGTTATCTTCGAAATCTATCCCATCTTCGAGAATCTAGAGGTATAGATAGCGAGCGTAAATAGGCCGGTCACATGATAAGAATAACGGATGACAGAAGGGTCGAAAAGAGCAATAGAGTGGATTACAAGATAATGAGTGCTCTCGGACGGCAGCTTAAATGATGGGCGGAGATTTTCTTGGCCTACGTCGATCATCAGCATTCGCAAATAGAGACAATTTCTCTGTTTTTGAATGAACTTCGTGGAATTCACCATATTTGAAGCGGACCACCACCATGGACAACGCTGAAGCGAAAGAGCAAAGGGTAGAAATTGAAGCCTGACAATTCAAGCATTCAAGTAAGTAATCTCAAATAATTTGTAACTTCCAGGCGTTTTTAGTGTTTCATAAATGTTTAGTCTTATAAATGTAAGAAACAAAGGGAAGCTTAGACGAGGAACTACTGGTGCAGCTGGCGGTTGTGATGGTGGCTGTGTTGTTCACTTTTTATGTTATTAAACACCTTGAAGTATTTATTCACCTGTTGTACATACGGTATTTCAGCAGCAACAGTTTACTGTTTGCTGATTTACCGTATGTTTATTCACAATCCGAGAACACATTTCGTATTCTGCAGAAAGTTCCAGTAACGCACTGTAGTTTGCTAAACTGTTGCAAGGAATGACGACGATAAACATCCGTTTCGGAACAATGCGGCTTGGATAAGGTGTAGGCGCCGGAAAACCAACCAGGATACAGACTTTTACAATGTCTTCGTACAAGTATAGCACTAAAATAGATTACGGATTATCATATGATCGTTTCATTACTACCTTTGCGACAGTGAATGTGAACGGTGTTGACAAGATCTTCCCCATTACGTCAAAAAATAATGTCGTTGTACATTGGTGAAATTCTGGTTGTGAAGTTGTCCTAGAGCTCTTGATCTCAATGTATTAAGCCAGGATGCTGTAGTTGTCCAGATATTCCATGACCACTTGTGCTTCAACTAAATCGATGACCTGCTTCGTGTCGATGAAAATGAGACGAAGCGATCTGTTGTACATCCGTGAGCTCCACCAGTGAGTTTCCCCTTTTTGACACAATTCATGTGCTGAGTATATATCCATTAAAAGCGCAAAGCTTTTTAACCAGTGGATTCTACTACACTTATGTGAAACTACAAGGCCACCTTCGTTCAGAGTTTAGGTCACTTGTGGTATAAAGTTAAACACTGAAATCTATCATATGAGAACCTACATGTGATAGTACTCCAAAGTGCTCAAGGAAGCCCGTAGATGACAGTGTTCCAACACAATCAGCGCACTTATTAGCTAAAAAATACTATGACGAGAAATTCCAAACATGACTTCCGGTCCGATGTAACCATACTAGGAAATCTTCAGGTTTCCTCAACATACAGTCACCAGCCGCTGGGACCGAACGGATGTTTTCTATCTTGGAACTTGGATTCTACTAGAAAGACGACTAGTACTCAGACGATTTCTGTTACACTTCCATTAGGCTATCGATCTTTCCATTCCGATGCAACAATCCAAATCCTCTTTAAGCAAAAAAAAAGTAATAGATTCGGAATTCTTATTAACGCAGGCCATCAATAGTAAGGGATGACGCTGCGAGGAATATACAGAATTAAAACTACTACAAAGTTCTTGCGCGCCTTCATTACCGGATGTCTTGTAAGACGAACGGCGGCAAAAAAGGCAAATTGTGTACAATTCACTAGAATGAAGAAAAAAAGAAACAAGTGGTATATTGGATGGAATCGACCGGTATATGTTTTCCCTCTGTAATTGCATTACCCGTTGTGTTTAACCTACTCGAAGGATTTCAACGATGATAAACTTGGAGTACATGGTCTCTAATTTTAGTTGTTTTAACGAAACAATGTATGAGACTACCTGGCTTATCTTCGTCTTTGCATTGGTTCTTGCGTCTTGGATGCAAACAAAAAAACTTTTCATCAGCTTGAGCTACCCTTTTATGAGGTAGGTCCCTACAGTACATCGCAGTTCCACACAAAGCTGCAATATATAGGAAGTACTGGAAAGACGCTAATGAGCGATAGCAAATTATTTGCTTCTTCCTCTGCATTATAGAGTTACTTTGACAGTTCCCTCGCTCGAAAGAGTTTAGTGGAAGCATGTTCTTTTTTTAGGTCCTTGTGAATAATTCACACTATTTGGCCGGCAATCCACCTGTTAAGAGAACTCCGCGTCACGTGGCCTGCCAGTTTTATTTCCAAAATCTTAAGCTGAACTTCGGATTTCGGCTCTCTGTGTCGTGGTAGGTACTCCGTGCACCATTCAGAATAGTATGTTTGATAACGTTGGTTGGTCCACAGTACCGCACACTTTCGGGCTAGACTTCCGAGGGGTATGTTAAGGTTACAAATCTTACTTACTCGGATACTTGCACGGTCCGTCTTCACGAGTTGTGCGGACTCTAGCACATATGCCATTCGTTCCTTTCTGTTGCAATCGTAGTCGATGGTGGTCGTCTTGTTCGAACATGGTATCGCTTGCGAGTCTCGTTTCGTGATCTGTAAAACAACTGCAGCTGTGGGTACAGCTGATTAACTTTGTTTACGAACACATCCACCCAACGTGTAGATGGCCGCCGAAGGGTACGTCTGCATTCTCGTGGAGTCCACTCTACGGTTCTTTTCGTCCATCTGTCTTCCGTTCTTCTCATTATGTGACCGGCCCATCTATGTTTCGCTATCGATGTGTAATCTCCTGGATCTCGAAGATGTGACAGATTTCGAAGGTCAGAGCTTTGCGCATTCCGGCTAGATATTGAGAGTGCCGGTTTTATTTAAGAAGACATCGCTCGAGCGCTCTGTGAATACTGCGAATCATTCTTGACGTAGCTAAGGTATCAACCCACGTCTCTGCAGCATAACAGAGCGCTGGGAGGACAGTAGATCTGAAAAAAATGAGCGCGGATTTTCGGGTTCCTCAGTTGGTCGGTGGCTTGTTTGAGAGTCCCGAATGCGGCCCAAGCTGCTTTCCTTCTTCTGTCTAGTTCCTCCTTCACCTTGTTTTCCATGTTCATTGACCGCCCAAGGTATACGTACGAGGTGACCTCTGCAATGAGAGAGCCATCCAGTTCAATTTTTTTTCGCCATATGGGTTTTTCATGAACTGGGTCTTCTTTCGATTTATGCGCAGTCCGATCTTTTTCCCCGCTTCGTTGAGCTCGTTGATCATCGTCTCTACTTCGCTAGTACTTCTTGAGAAGATGACAATGTCATCGGGAAAACGAAGGTTTGATACGACTATTCCATCAACACGTATGCCTTTCTCATCCCAATTGGTTATATTCATCGATTAAAAGCTGAGTGGAAACATCTCTCGAAAATCTGACAGGAACTTTGAGATTTTAAGTGTCGATATTTACAGGTGGCCTGTCAATTTCTGATCCTTTTGAGCTTTAATCTCTACTCCTCGTAGTACACATCCTGTTACTCCATAACTACGAGAGATCGACTGGATATTGACCTCGATTTTTTTTCGTTCTCGTGCCCAAACCGTTATATCTTTGTCCTAACCGTAATAATGACCAAATTAATCGTACCGAAATCGTGCAATTGCAAAAATGGAACTGATCGCTAGGGTCGGATCCAAAACCTAGAATAAAGTTAGCCATTTGTTTCTCCTCTGTAGCCACAAGATCTTCTCCACATCCCGGTGGCTGAAAGAAAATAATTTCATTCAGCTATTATGTTCATCTTTAGTGTTCGGTTTACCCACCGATCACATAGAGCTGCTCCGTACCCTCCCGGACATATGCAAACGGAACATTTTCTAGGATGGGAAAAATTTTTCGTTTATACAATTCGCGGATGTAGACTTGTTGCATTTTGCTGAAAAGCTTAGCTTTTTCCCCTGCCATCAAGGAAAATTCTCAGCAGAGGTGACGGCAGCTCATACCAATGCATGCATAATATTCGTTGATCATGAAGATTTTGGAGAACGAAATACACTCAGATCCCACTGTTTTCGCATGACACGGATCTATTGTAATCATCGTGAGCTCCTCGTTAATAGAACCATTTAAAAAATATAGCAGCACTTACTAGATTAGGTAAAAACCTCCATCACGTGCTGCAAACCTCTGCTCCCCGTAGTGCATAACACTGCCGTAATCGTACGTGAGTCCAAAGACATCGCTATAGTTACTACCCATCATAGCGAACTGGCTGATGTGTTGTGGCTAAAGCAATAGTGTGAATTTTTTCAATAACCTCAGCCACTAGTGTTTTAAGATTGACTGACATCAACATTTTCCACGGCAATTCTTATGTAGCTGTCGCGATCATGCCTTGACGTTGTGTAGAAGAATCCAAAAATATGGCCAATTTCGTGAACGACCTCCCCTTTCCAAAGCATCCAACTATTGGGAAAAACGTCTCTTCGTACTTATAAAAAAGTGGCCCTTTTCTTGATTTTTTTCTACCAAAAATTTCTTGCAGTCGCAAATTTCAATACGTCGCACCGTCGCTTCTTCAGTGGGGGCAAGAAGTTGGCCTCCACCGAGTCGCCCATTGTTCGAGAAACATCCGTCTTCTTTGACAACTACTGTTTTTATCTTTAGCTGAAAATTGTTTATGATAAGATAAGACTTATTGGTTTCGTTTCAGAGGTGGGACAAACCATGTTTGCTCTCTACAGAGTCGATACAGGCTTTGTCTCTGCAAACCTTGACGCCCATTTTAAATAGATTTGGCACGGCGGTGTCTGAAATTTTAATGCTTCGCTTTCATAAAACGACTTCAGTGGAATGATCGGGGAGATTTATTTGACTGCTATAGAGAATGTGACAAGGATAACAGTGAAGAACTCGAAATACTGCGAGACGTGTGCCAGTGTGAAAGAAATGGTGCAGTGTGAAAGAAACGGTGCAGACTAGCAATCACAAATCGAATCATCTCTTTTGTTTTCCTCTACTTTTTATAGAGTTCACCTTTTCGATTCGATTTGTTTTCTTTCTATTTGTTGTCGTCGCAGTTCGCCGTTATTAGTACAAGTGATTTTTTTTGTGGTTTTAAACTATAACAATTAGGCTTAAGACAGTGGAGAGTTCTTCCCAGAGAAATTTTTCGTCAATGAACTCTCTTAGCTAAGAATGATTATATCTTAAAAACCGACTTCCATTAACCGTCGGCTAAAATAATCAATAATTTTTTACTAAGTTGAGCTTTACAGCTCAATCACTTAGTAAATCATTTACGAGTGGTTGTTTTCAAGTTGCCGACAGCAATGCTGGTTGTTTGTCATCTTAGATCTTATCTTAGATCTTAGAGATAAAGTGGTTTTCTTTTAATTAGCCCGATATATTGAACACTAGAAAATACCGTCTTTCCTTGTTGAGTTCATGCCTGCATTGTCTGCAGTTGGGCGTACAAAGTATTGTGACAAAATATAGAACTTCTGCGTATCTAGTTAATGTGACGATATGTGAAGCTTTCCACGGACCTTCTCCATAGAGACATCTCATTCCAGATAGCCAAGAGGCCACGAGGGGAGGCGTCGAGCATCATATCTTTCTTCTAGGCTTTTTGTGAAGAACTCTGACTATCGAGTCTGTGGTCTTTTTTGCGGTGGCTTTGACATCCCGAGGAATTCAGTCACTAATAACTCTTGTCCCATCGGTTGTCATTCATATGCATTACGTGTCCGGCTCATTTTGTCTTCGACTGTTTGGCATAAACAACGGCATCTTTGATTTTTGATCGTTGGCGCAGGTCGGAGCTCGGATCCCATCCCTTATTTGTGTGAAACGGGATACTCCTAACATCGTCCTTTCGACTGCGCGTTCGATAACGCTGAGTGGTCTTTAATGCTGCTTACGCAGCGACCAGGTTTCTGACGCATACGTTAGGGCAGGAAGTAGCGTTAAGTTGAAAAGGTGGGCACGGAGTCGGGTGTTCTTTGTTTTCTTAACTACATCACTGATGCACTTGGAAGCTCTCCAAGCCGCCCGTTTCCTTCTGCTCAACTGTGGAGCCACGTCGTTCATCATGTTAACTTCCCGAGCTAGATAAACACAACGGGAGCATTCGAAGATATTCGTCCCGTTGAGCGTGAATGGGGCATACGGAACCAATTCGTTCCTCATGAACATCGTTTTGTGAAATTTAGTCGGAGACATATCTTTCCACAGGATCTATCAAAGTCGGCAAGCATACGTTTCTTTTGGCTAATGTTTTTGCGTTACAAGGTCGATGTCACCAGCAAAGCGAAGATGACGTAACCGCCGACCAGCAATTTTCACACCCATATTATCCCATTCCATTGTTCGCATGATGTTCTGGAGGGTGGCGGAAAATAATTTCGGCAAGATGGTATCGCCTTGCTTAACCCCACTTTTAACGTCAATGTTAATATAGTTGTAGAATGGTGATATTTTGGTTGTGAATTTTTTGTACAGCTTACGAAGAATCTTTATGCACTGAGTAAAAACTCCTTGATTACCAAGGGCTTCTATGACTGCTTCTATCTCAATTGAGTCAAAGGCTTTCTTTAAATCGATGAAAGTGAGACAGAGCGGTCTTTTGTACTCTCGCGACACTTCAGTGAGGCTTGTTGTCGTGTGGCTGTGGTCCATCGTACCAAATCCTTTTCGAAACTCTGATTTATCACATGGCTGCCCTTCTTCCAGTGTTCTGTCAATCCTGTTTAGGACAACACGAGTGAAAAGTTTGCTGACGACAGATAGCATGCGGATTGGGCAATTGTTGCCGATATTGTGGAGGTCACATTTCTTGAACAATAACACGGTCTTGCTGGTCTTCCACTGAGTAGAGACCTTGCATTCGGACAGGTAACGTGTGAAGAGCCAAGCCAGTGTGTTTACGAGGACTGGCGAAAGGTTCTTCAGGTGTTCTGGTTTTATCTTGTCCGGATCTGGCGTTGTTCAATTTTCCACTGGCGAAATGACATGTCGGATTTCGGAAGGGAGAACCGGTGGTGCAGCATATCCATCCTCCTTTATTTCATGTGACGGGAGGTGGGCGTGGCTATCGAAGAGATCTGAGTAGTATCCGTGAATGATTTTCTCCATTGCCTTTCTGGACGCTGTACTGTTCCGTCGTTCCGTCTGGGCGTCGGACTGCAGTCATCTTAGTCTTGTAATTGGCGAAGCTTCGGTGGCCTTTGCGAATGCTTTTCACAGCCTCTTCAGCTTCGACTATTACTGCTGCTCTCCTCTCTTTAACGTCTTCTTTTATCGCCTGACTGCATTGTTTTGCAAGTTCGGATGTTAGTTCGCGGTTGCCTGCAGCTCGTGCGATTCCACGCTGGCGTATTAGCTCGAGTGTTTCTGGAGACAGACGTCTCTTGGTGACTCTCCAGCTCTCAGCTTTCATAACGCTAACGTGACGATGTTGAATGAACCAATCGTATTCGGAGTCATTGTTATCGACAACGGCATCTTCCTAACAGCCGACTAATCAACTGAATAAGTCCCAGTTTACGGTATTTCTGGGAATTCGGTTTTTGAATTTAGCGGCTTTTTCTCCTTTCCGCGAGAAATAGAATCTTGCATGAAATAGACATGGTCTGATCCCGTGTAGAATTTTTTGGGACAACAGCGACATCGGCTAGGCAAAACCTTCTATTTACCATAATGTGCTCTATTTCGTCATGGGATTCTCCATTGGAAGACTCCCACATCCAGCTTTGAGGGTGGGACTCCTGGAATTGCGGGTTACCATGGATAGTCTTGGTCGCCATTATAAACTCAGACGGCCGCTCACCCTATTTGTTCAATTCTAATCCATGGGTCCCAATGTGACGTTCTTCAGACGTTCTTCTTGGTCCAATCTTGGCGTTGAAATCTCCAGTGATGACCTTAAAGAACGTATAGTCTTTTCTGTGGACGTATGGTCTTCTCTGTAGAACTTCTCCAAGTCCATATAGAACGCTTCGACTTCTTCATCATCATAATTTGATGCCGGCGCTTAAACGACGAAGATTGTCAAAGCCGGAATTAATCGACATCTTTTTAGTCGTAAACATCCGATTCGGGTTGTTAGTTGTTCGAATGAATCAATGTTCATGGACAAACTCGTGTTGACGAGAACGCCGACATCGACGACTTCACTACTGTCGCATGTTCCGAGGAACATTTCTTCTCCCATAGCTTCACCATAGTAGTTTTGAAAACGGTTCTCATAAAGCTCCCAAAGACACCTAAGAATACCGCGCTGTTGGGCATGCGTTTAGTCGTCGACGACCGTCCCAATGCACAAATCGGAAATGACCCACTAAAAACGAGTGATTACAAGGAACTTCTGCGTCCGCAATTCATTAGGCTGGTTTTTTATGCCAAAGATTTAGCAATTGCAAAATAGTTGCTCATTGAGACCGTAGATCAGCCATCCATGAATTTTCTTTTTTATGTGCTAGAACAATTAGTGAAGGTTTTACGAACTGCCCATGCTGAGCTGATGCGAGGTTTGTATACGTTGTCGTCGTTGTTGTTGTTGTTCTTGTTGTTGGTGTTATCGTTCTTGTTGTCGCTGTTGCTGTTGTTGTTATTGTTTTTGCTGTTGTTGTTGTTGTTGCTGGTGTTATCGCTATTGTTGTCGTTGTTGTTGTTGTTAGATGGCTGAGAATCCGGCAATTTCGAGATATATTTATATTCGTTCCCCACCATATGCACCTGCGGTTCAGAGTTTTGCAAATATCTCAGCTTCGTTAAAGTTATATAACTTGTTTATAGTTTTTTAAATGGCTAACTTGCTGCTGAGAGTTGAAATAATCGTCACAGAGCAGAAGGCTCGCCTGATGAGATAAATCTTACGATTACCGATAACATCCTCGAAAATAACCGATTGATTTTCTTAGTGCAGCATGCAGTGACTTTTTGCTCGTGATTCTTTTAAAAACTCTTCTCTTCAAACAAAATGGTTTAGTTTTCGCGAAAAACTTATTGTAAGCTTAATCAATGTAACGATAAGTGAAGGTCGTATATAACCTGTCCATCCTGTTAAAGAGGATCACTACCATTCTATTGGAGCTGGAGACAATAGGACCTTCGCTGTCTTTCATCGAGCAAAAACTGAAAAAAAATTAAGGATTCGTGTTTAGGAAAAAATATGCGGAATTAACCTAGAAAACGTGAAACTATCAAAACACACTCACCGATAACCAGTAATCCTCTGATCATTCTGGGCTTTGACCTCGACTCCCCCTTTTGGGTATCCTCCTTTATCATAACCATGAGAGATCGACCTCACCTCCACCTTGATTTTCTTTAATCTAGACGCCTAAATCTAGCTGTCTCACAACACAAACGATGATTCTTATTTACAGTGCTTTACCGTTATCATATAATTGCAAAAAATCGAACTGATCTCTGAGCCCGATTCCAGAACTTATTCTGAAAGCGACTCTTTGAGCCTTATTTGTTGCAACGAGATCTTCTCCACATCCTGGCGGGTGAAAAAAAATTAGATTTTTTGTGTAAGGTCTCAGTTCATTTGCGACGCTTATTTATACCCGTCGATCACAGAATGTGCCACCGTAGCCATTCGGACAAATGCATAGGGAACAATTTCGTGGGTGAGGATACCCTCCATTCGTACACTTTGCAGATGTGGCTCTGTCGCAGTTTGCTAAAAAAGGATTAGACTTATTAAAATATTATTGAATTCCACTGCAAAATAATCTATGTCTAACCATTGCATCCGTATTGTTCGTTGGTCATGTAAATATCGGAGAAAGATATAATTTCAGATCCCATGGTCTTTTGGTACCGAGGATCTACTGCAGTCATGGTGGGCTGTTCATTAATAGGACAACTAGAAAATACAATAGTGCTGGTGAGTGTACTAAAGAAATCTCAAACATATTTTCCAAACCTAAGCTCATCGTAGTGCATGACACTACCGTAGTCGTACATGAGTCCATATGTGCTGGCATAGCTCTGATTTAATTTTTTTAAATTCTATAAGCTGACTTGGCTGAACGAAGAGTAGAGTGCTATGGTATTTTCGAACATCTCAACAGCTAATGTTTTCAAAACGACCTACGTTAATGTTCGGTGTGGCGATTCTAACGTAGCTGTCACGGTCGTGCCTTTGCATTGTGTGGAAAACTCCAAGCACATGACCAACCTCATGTACAGCTGCTCCAACCTAAAGTGTATACCTGGATTACGGAAAGGTGTGAACGCAGAAACAACGCATTAATTATAAGTATTTTTTTCGGAGTTTCCGTCTCGAATGCTGCACACCGTTGGATTGTCTTCCCCAATGGAGAGCACCTGATCTCCTCCAAGTCTCCCAACATCCGAGTAAGATTCCGGGTTCTTAACTGCGACCACTTTATCTTAGGCTGAAAAGAACGCGCTGAAAGGAACAATTCTTCAGCTTGATGTGTCGTGTAAGAACGAACCATTTTTGTCTTCCACAAAGTTGACACAAGTAGCGTCACTTCACACTTCTGTGCTGATTTTGAACAACTTTTGTACGAGTTGGTCTAAACATTTAAATTTTAAATCTATGAAAATATGGGAAATTTCTGAAGTATAGGTGGCTAAAAGAGCCGTGAAGAATGCTAAATACACTAAGATCACAGATTGTTATCGAATTGTCCCATGCTTTTCTTTCAATTCTTCGTGATTTCTGCATTTGATTCTCTGACGTTCATTAAGTTAACCTCTCTGACTACTGTTACAACAAACTACTGCTTTTCATTACAGTCGCTATTCGTTGTTGGTATGATAACTTTCTGTTAACTTTAATGTTATTATTTATTTACTTGTCGTTCTTGCCGTTCTAATTCCTTTCATTGTCATTAATGTTTTTGCCATAGCAGTCTCTTAGGTGACCAACAGCAAAATTTATAACTTTTGCATCTGGTGAAGCAGTTTCCACAAAATAACCTGTTGTGTTGAAGGTATAGAAGACGCCATTCTTCCATGTCGAGTTCAGCTTGCTTTTGTCCCTCAGCACCTGCCTCTTCTCAGGAGCGCCACCCTCGTTGTGCTCGAAGATCTGTCCTTCATGTCTCCTGATTAGAAAAATCCACGCCGAAGTTTAGGAGTCGTCGCACTAGAACCATTTTCTATGCATTAAAATACTCCGTTACCACGATGTACCTTGGGAAAGAGTCCGTCTAGGTGTTCGTTTAGAAGTGATTTCGAAATTCGGTTCGCTTATACTGTAGTAATTATTCTTGGTTTCCACCACGACCTCCTGTCAAGCGAAGAACACTTTCTTTCTTTATAAATTAAGACAACGAACTGGGAAGCACTTGGTCCGACGTCATCTTCATTCTAGGATCTCTAATAATTTCCACCATTGTGCTAAAAATGTCGGCGATTCCAGAGTAAGCTTTGGTCTAAAACCATTCATTTTTAGAAACGCAAGATCTTAATTGATTTTTTTCACCTTAAGCTTTGTGTGGTTACTCTGAATAACTTTCTGACCATGTTGACGACCAAAAAATGAATGCATCCATCTTTCTGCCGAAATCGGGCTTACCATGGTGCGTGAATGTGGCGGAAGCTGCGAGCAGTAGAATGGCGTTCATCTCTAAATCTCGCGACTCCACAAAATCCGACACGAAAAGGCTTTGTAGCAAAAGCAATCAGCACTATATACTCTCTTCGCCACCTATAGTCCCTTTCATCTTAATTTCTCTCTAATACTCTTTAGAAAGTCAGTTAACGTCCATTCATAATTATAGCTACATTTTTTTGGCACACAACATAAAAAATGAACAACCGGCATAGTTTAGAAGACCGTCGTAGATTTCTCAACTTTTTGATATCAACCAAAAAATAATGTGTTAAGCTTTTTATTGTCTACCTACTAATTTTTTCATGGTAGGGCATGATGTGAATTACAACCACAACGATGCTGAGACATTCGTCAGGTCGAACCACGATTTCGCCATCAGGGAGCTGGCACATTACACACTACGCCTTTTGTGCGAAACGCTGCCACCAGCAATCGCCCGTGGACGAAATTGATCTGTAGAGCACAAATTGGCATTGAACCCAATGTAATGTGCGAACCCCCTGCAATGGTAATCGTGGTTCGATCTGGCCCGAGGCCCAAGTCTTGCGAATATCTCAGCAGCATTGTGGTTGTAATCCACATCATGCTCTATCATGAAAAAATTATAGCTGGCAGAAAGTAAAAGGTTACATTGTGATTTCGACCTCAGTCTCAGCTTAACTGAATCCCAATGCCGATTTGTGCCCCCCAGATCAATCCGGCTGACAGGTGATTGGTGATGACAGCGCTAGGGAGAATACTAGCTGAGGCAAACGCAGAACAAGGGGCTCCGTGGCGCAGTGTGTAATTCGCGAGCCCCTGGAAAGGGGAAGTCGTGGTTCGATCTGGCCCCAGGGTCCATGTTTTTGCGAATATCTTAGCCTCGTTGTTATTGTAATCGTAAATAAGTTGTTGTTTTCACGTGCTCATAGTGGTCCGTAAATGCTTCAATCTCCAGGAAAAAAAACTCTAAATAGAGCAAAAATTAGGCGAAGGAAGGTACCGGCTCTCGTGATGTCGATTTTAACAATGACACTCATTTCCTTTGAAGTGCTTTTAGTGTTTCGTTATAAATTTGCTCACCTGCACTGATTCGAAGTGCGTTTATTCATTACGTAAAACATTGTTCCTTTTTTTGATGAATGTCTTCCAATTTCTGTGATACTGCAAGGTCTAGTGCAACTGTTGTAAACATCAAGGAACGCTGTGATTTTTTGTTCTGTGTGCTGCTCTTCAGTGGGTTTGTAGGATCACAGGTTCTCCGATCAGTACATTTCGTTTTTTTCTCATTAATTCGTAAACTAACTCTACTGAGAAACAAGACAGTAGATCCGCTTTCGAGACTGCCTTGTAGAAACTTCCTGTTTCCTTTTTGACACTATTTAGAACTATTTGTTCGAAAAAATCTGGGTGCCGTACGGGCCAGTGCAGTAGTGTAGTCGACTTTTCGCCAGTAACTTTCTTTCGACACTCGTTTCAACATTTTTTCTTTTTCTCTCAGAACGCAAACTCAATGATTCTATGGGATGAAGCGAAATTAGGAAGCAAGAAAATGAAAATGATACTGTTAAACCAGATATTTTGCTTAACAAAGTTACGTCATTGTCGTGCATTTTTCATACCATATGAAAACAGTGTGCGGATATTTCTCTAATCATGGACGCATACGCGATCGGTCACAAGCATACGTGGGAAATTCACAAATAATACCAGTTATGAACTATGAAAGATCACACAAAGTCTGAAAGCATCTTTGTGGTTGCGGTGAGACGCGTGCGAATCCAGACGATGCCGATCTTTTTCTGCTCCGCTGAGTTGATTTACGCCTTCGCTATACCCCTAATGGTACACATAGATGCTTTATTCGGATTGTATCCAGCAGATCGTGAAGAAAACGTTGCTATGACTTGATTGCAAACTCCATGAAACTCAACCACAATGCTACTGAGATATTTGCAAAACTGCGGACCGCAGGTGTCTGCGATGGGGAACAAATGCGCTATTACCCTTTCCGGGAGCTAAAGCGTTTCGAAGTTTTACAAATATCTCAACACCATTGTGGTTGTATTGTGCATATTATTCCGCCATGAAAAGTTGTAGAAGGCAGTCCATGAAACATAGATCTACATGTATTCGGAAAAAAGTACACTGTGAAACATAGGTATTTCCTGTCGCAAATGGTGATGGTGACGCATATCGTTCTTCTAAAGGAAATCTTATCTGTAAGCACGATCAATGTTCAAAACCTAAGTCAGAAATAGTAACTATTGGTATTGAGAAAAAAAATGATGCTTCTGCATGCTCACCATCAACTGCAAAATTTGCTCAGCGTTGCGGAGATTTTTTGGGTACAAACGGACACATGTTATCGAATCGCCAATAAACATCGAAGAAGTACTTGTGAGCAAACATCATGAAATTCAGTGACGTGTAGAAAGTATTGAACGACCAGACTAGGGATCCACTTCCTCAACGCCAATGACGGTAAATTTTCATAGAGCCTTGTTTCATAAAGGAAATTCGACTAAAGGTGGACACATTTCATATGAAACAATATGCTTGCGAAGGAAAAACCATAATTCTTCTTAATATTCATGGAAATCTTAACATTCAGGGATGTGAACCATCCTACAAAAATTCCGCCGCTGCATTCGCGCTCTGCTAAACATAATGGGTGCCCTGCATTAAAAAGCTCCCCATAATCATCGAGGTGTTCAAAGGAGTGAAAAAGTTAAATCAAAATTTCTATCTTTGCACTCTGAAGTATTAATAATTTCAGACCGAAAATCGCCTCCAAAGTTCTCTACATTGATACAAATTTTCCGGCTGAATAGAAAGGTTGATGATGAAGCTAGGACAACCTGAACGGAAGTAAAATGTAACCACAGAAGTGCTAAAAGCACCGTTTCCATAATTCTTCCTCTGTTTCGCTTACTGTGATTTTAAACACTAGTTTATTCAGATAACAGGAATTGTGGCAGAATGAAAGATTCATCACCCAAATCTCGAAAAAATCGACATCAAAAACAAATTAACTAGACGAAGATTGCTACAAAAATAGCACTCAATTTAACATGTTAGCACATCGGTCACAGAATTCACAATGGGATTCGATGCATAAAACCACGTCTCTCTTGCACAGCGAAGCGCTATAAAACCTATTGAATCAGAAAAGATGAGCACAAAGCTTAGAGTCCTTTAACTGATCGGTGACCTAAACACGGTCCATTTCGCTCTCTTTCTTGTGTTTGTTTGTATAGTACTACTTCATGCAATTCTCTGTGCTCATTGGACGCAGAAACTAGCGTACGACGTCACTCTGTCATCGGAGTATTTTTTAACTTCAATTTTTCCACATTCTCACTACGGCTTTTCATGAAATGAATGCTCTTCTAGCATACTCTAACCACCATCTTTCTTCCTTTTTGCTGAGCTCGTCGCGCCCTGCCTTTGCTTCACTGGTGCTCCTTGAAAAGATGACTTACAGCAGCGGAGAGCGCAGCGGTAGTGGCGCCGTATATTACGCTGGCGGTCCAATCCACAAACGCGTTGGCTCACATCTGCGCTGGCCATGCCTTTAAACCCTGGACGGTGGTGAAACTACCACCAGACTTGTTTAGGATAGGCTCATTTTCTCTAATCCACGATGGAACACGCCAGCATGGTTGTCCCAGGATCCTAGACAGATTCGACTTGAACAGCATTCAGTGGTATTCGTGACGAGTACAAAAAGATTCTTAAGTAGCAGCTGAATATAAGTGCAAAAATTTCGACGTGCTTTGTGGGTGGTAGATGCGAGGAAACGAATCGAATTCAAGAAGTGCAAAGATTGGCACACAGTTATATATATTATCTCGGATCATGTAATAAAAATAATAAAATGAACCAGTACGGTGCACATAGGATAGAGATATCTAACGTGGTATAAGGTCGTCAAGAATGGCACTTGCCCTTTGTCTTAACCTTTGCGAACAATGAAAAAATGTTTCACAGGGTCAAAGTGAATGCAGTCCCTATCAGCGCTCGTCGACAAAGTACTAGACCTGTACTGTCTCCAGCTAGTTGTCGTGTTACCATAGCACAAAAATGCACCTTTTCCATTGATCTTAAACCATCCCCACAGGAAAAGAAGTTGGACAAAGCGATATCACTCTCGGCAAAACTAGTTACTGAAACGAAAGCGACACACATATTGAGGCTTATTCCCTTTAAATCACCGTTTCGTTAACGATGATGTCATCCTTTCAAGGAGCAAAAAGTGAAGCAAAGATGAAGCTCAGTGAGCTCAACGAGGAGAAGAAAAAAAAGGCGCGCATTTTTTGGAAGAAGAATCGGTTCACGAAAAATCCACACTGTGAAGGCAAACAAATCGAATTCATAGTTTTGCGATTACCGAGCGAACGCCTTTCCTGCACCGTGTTGTGGCGTTCACAACGTTATATGAATACCAAGTAGTTAGGAATATTAGTCTTTGTAGCCGCCACGTGGGTCTTCGAGGTGTGTGTGTGTGTGTATGTGTGTGTGTGCGTGTGTGTGTGTGTGTGTGTGTGTGTGTGTGTGTGTGTGTGTGTGTGTGTGTGTGTGTGTGTGTGTGTGTGTGTGTGTGTGTGTGTGTGTGTGTGTGTGTGTGTGTGTGTGTGTGTGTGTGTGTGTGTAAGTCACTAAGCCAAACGCCTTGAGACACTGGTTTATAACATTTACGGTTGTATTAACAATAATAAGAGTCCAATAACAGCAAAGCGAAGTATACGAAGCGGATTCAAAGGGTACTGGTTTGACGAACTGGACAAACACTACGAACACTAGTAAAAGCTAACTGATAGGCTGCTTATACTCCATCTGTAATGGATGGGGCTTTGACAGAGATAATTAGCGACAGGGCTTTGGGCGAGGTTCTCAAAGTTTCTCAGATAGTAGAAATCTGATAGAGCTACATCTACAGAAAGTTCGTGAAAGCCGTACAATTGCTTGTACAGAAAGTACATGTGAAAGGGCGCAGCTGATTGTACGGAAGGTTCATTGGAGCGGCAGATGCTGGAAAGTACATGCTGCTGACAGCTGCTCATTCAGTGCCCGAACTGTCGAGCAAAGAACAGGGGTTTATGCGAAGAAGTTACAGAATCCCTTTCCTGCCGGCTGCAAGGCAACTGCATGAGATGATCGCTGAGAGACAATTTAGAGAAGGTGCAAGGATAGATTTAAGAAAGTTACCAGTAAACAGGAAACATGCGCTAGTATAGAAGATAGGAACTACTTGGGGAATAGTTCCTATACACTATTAGCTTTCAATTGACTGAAGAACAACATCAAAAAAACAATTAAACGGATGAAGGAGAACTAAGGCAGTTGAGATGCTTAGAGCGAGTTTTTCTACATGTTCTCAAGCAGATGCGCGCGTAATTGCCCCCACTAAAGCCTTGAATTCATAGCTGTCATCAATAGAAGAATATCTGCTACCTTACTCATCTTCGAGGTCGATTTCGCCGAGACAGAATCTTCAGAACGTTCAACGATATTGCACTGTACGTTGGTTAACACCACCTTGTCTTTATTCCTCATTGATGCTTCGAGTGTTGCTCACTGTGCTATTCGCTGTTTCATTTCGTAGAAGTAGATTGTGTCGAAATTGCTTCTGTGGTACCTAAAATTCTAAACTTTGGAAATTGTCAAGAACGCTATTATTATTATTATTATTATTATTATTATTATTATTATTATTATTATATAGTATAATTTGCTATAGTATTGCAGAATTCGAACTATTGTTAAAACGAATGCAAGAGAAATGAAATCGCAAGTTCAATTTTTCCAAAACATCCATTAAGTTCATTGAAGCTTAAAACAACTAACAAATAGAGGGGTATTTTCGTTGCAAATGTTTATTTTAAATGCTCTGTCATCAAAACAACTATGCGGATCTTAGCACTGCGACAAGTAACCTCAAGAAGGGCGTAGGGATCGCCGTCTGAAAAGAAGCCCCTGGTTTTATAGGTGTGAACCAAGAAGCAGCCTCCTTGGAAAACTGCCTTGCTCCGATTTCATCGATGTCCTATGTAACTGGAGATTTGATGGTCATTCACTGGTTGCCTCACCCCTGATGTCGTGTTTGGAGAGCCCGCTGTGGGGTGTACTGACGGTAGTTTGTTGCTGAGAGGTCGGCCTAGCTGGAACTTTCCCTCAGTTAATCACCATGGACAGTTTGCTGCAATTGTGGATTAGAGATAGATCTGCTAATTTGCGAGTAGTTGATATCAGATGAGTTGGCGGTATTGGTTTACTTCTAGAAGGGTTTCCGGATAAGATTTCCGACCTCGTTCTTAGTAGGGCAGTGACTGTAAGACTAGTATGGACATTGTACTGATACACAGATTACTGATTAATTTCGGCACTATTCTGTCTCCACAAACATCGTTTTCAATTTTTAAATAATGGGCGCGCTATTTGCATGAATATGTTAAAGAAGCACTTTACACGATTTACTGGACGGTCATAAGATCAACCGCGTTCTCTGATGCAAGCTGTCTATAAACTTTTTAGATCAAACCATCCTAAATACGATTAATAAAACGCTAGCGAGGTGACAGCCATACGATCAGGAAGGTTTTCAAAACGATTCATCACGTCGGACAATGTCCCTGTGATAATCGAACTCGTTGAAGCATCGCGAACACACAAAGTGCTTCGATGTCCTACTATAAACGTTTTTTAAAAAGTCTTTTGAGAGAGAAAAATGCTGCCATGGAAGTTTTGGGAAGATAAGGCGCAAATAGGAAGATCCCATACGAGTTACACAGCAACAACGGAACCCAAAAGTTTGCCGATCTGTCCTCAACGAAGCAATGAGAAAAGGAGAGGGATGCGAAAATGCGATGCCGCCTTCCCATAACTGACTGTTGTCTTCTTTCAGAGGTTGTGAGGAAATAAAGTGGAATAGCAATTAAGGTCAATGTCCAGCAGATGCAACAGTAGAGCAATAATGATAGCCTTGGTATTATATAGTCACATGGAACCTACGAAAGCTGATTTCGACAAGAGTTATGAAAAGATCGATTTTTCGTTGTAAGCAAAGAAGATGAATAGTGTTCTAGATGATTGAGCTGGCACGAGGTTGGTTTGAAGAGCTACATGCTTGCAAATAAAGTAGCTGCTGCAGGGGCGTGTTGTTCTCCAGCAGACCATATTAATGGCCACAATCACTTAGAAACTCAGCTCAGCCACAGCTCAATCACCTAGAAAATTATTGGGTATTGTTAACAAGGTTTAATGAAAGCTATTTTTCAAGATATCAGAGATGAGTTTGGAGAAAAGACCGTTGTTGACACCTTAGCTACACTAAATGGAATGGAAAACTTCCACTGTCCCAACTATCTGTACTTGGGTCAGAGATCCACAGAAGATAGATAATTTATTTCCGCCATTCTGCTGGAGGAAGCAAGGCGCTTTCGGAGTTTATAGTAACATCGATAAGGTAGAAGAGGAAAATTAGAAAACCTGGCGCCTAGTACATTTTGTCATTTCCATTACTGTACTTACACGCTTGAGAGATTGGAAATTTGCACAAGCAATACGAAGGAGGAGACAAAAAATTTCCGTTCCTTTAGCGCAAAACCGAAAAGGCAACTTCAGGAACTTACTGAAGCTAAATAAGGAAACTAGACAACCAACAAGAGTGTTGGTGAAACAAGCGAAAGCACTTCTGATAGCTAGTAATAAGAAAGGTCTGCTCTGCACAGCGTCTGTAAAAACCATCAGCCTTCCATCGGTACTCGTTTCCCTTGATTGGCAGCGTTTTACAAAGCAACTACTTCTCATTTTGCATGAATATTCTTAATGCTCCTAACCACGGACCTCCCTCATAAGAAGGATCTCGAGCCGATTAGTCGCGAGGCCACGTGGCGCGTTCCCAAGTGGTGGATAGAGGATTAATCGCGGACCAAAAACGACCTTTGCTTCCCTGAGACGCAGATGGATCCAGGGGACGGACTCCGCTTCTACTGCGTTGATTTGGCACATACTTTCTGCATTTACAGGGGCGTACTCATGCACGCGTGTGTGGGTGCGTTCTAGTCTATGCGGATTGTATTCTACGAGTCAATTCGGCCAAAAGCCAAAAGGCAATCAAGCGGCAGGGAAGTATATGGGAGGCGGTTAGCAGTCGCTTCCAACAAATAAGCTCCATGTCCACTCTGGGAGAGAATGGCGAGCTACACATGAGTATACCCATTAATTGACAAGTTGGAGTTTGACGACAGATATTTCTTTGTGACTTCAAAGCTCTTGGGCTTTCTCACACTGTCATGAATGATATACGAGCCAATTCCCCTTTTTAAAGAAAAAGGAAATCCTATGAAGTATAAACGAAAGGAACTTCAGACAACAACATCTTTATTGCAAAGCCATAATTTATTTTTTGCTTGACTGTTCAGCAACAATCCAATTTACTGAAGACTTCTACAGAAGGAATGAAAAATGAAGCACTTCTATAAAACTGTTTAGAAATAGGAGTTGCCATGAATGCTCTCGAATTTTGAGAAATTGACATTGCTTCCCACATCCTTCTTTCCTCAATAAACCGTCGGTTTTAATATAAGCTATGCTGACGTTTCCACTACGCCAATTTTGGCATTTTCGAGGTTTGTGCTCTCTCATAAAAAGTATGGCAATGTCTATATAATGTTCCTATAGCAAGAAAAATCGTGCCATTTTTTCCTCATGATTGTGGTAGAATACTTACTTGGATACATGGATGGCTCCTATTCACATCTGATGTGGGTGTCAACGCAATTTCTATTCGTTTCTCTCTAGCATAATCGTCGTCCGTGGTGGGCTTCCTCGAATGTGGTGCCATCCGATCGGCTCACACCGAAATCCAGAAATCGTTACCACCTGTGAGTGCAAATAAATGGTTGATGTCAGCGACGACACGTCTGCCCATCGTTTGCGTGGTTTTCCAAGGGGCGCTTGCATTCTCTTTAGCACACTCCACTATTCTTTTCATCCATCTATCACACATTCTTCTAATTATGTGAGCTGCTCACATGTGTTCTGATATCAGTGTGTATTCTGCTGGATCTCGAAGAAGGAATGGGATCTCGAAGATTTGAGCAGCATATTCCGGCTAGACATTGTAAGCCCCGGTTGAATTTTCAAGAAAGAGTCAAGAAGAGTTCGACTGCTTTTTGCGGCGCAGATTTCTTGACGTGATTAAAGTATAAGCTAAAGTTTCTGTTGCGCAACAGAGCGCTGGGATGATCGCTGAAGCGATGTAGTGAGCACGTAGGTTTAAGCCCTCTCAGTCGATGACTTCCTTGAGAAGACCGAATGTGGCCATGATCGCCTTTTCATTCTGTCTAATTCCTCATTCACGTTGTTCTCTACTTTCATTGAAGGTCCAAGGTATACGAATGAGGTTGCTTCAAAAATCAGACAAACTTTTTCTTTACTTTTTGATCTACCAACTTTTTCAATTAAACATATTGTTGTCCCACTTACAATTTTTGATCTATCCACGTTTGATCTGCCTATGGCTTTTCGCCTACCTATAGTTTTTGCACTACTTTTTCTAATTTTCGATCTACTTATTTTTTTGATTTGGACGAATTCGTGACCTACTTAAATTACTTGGTCCATCCACACTTGATCTACCTATGGCTTCTGACCTCCCCCATAATTTTTGGCTTAATCGTGTTCTTGGCATACTTATAAATTTTTGATCTATCCATTTTTGATTTATTTATGACTTTTAACCTAACCGTAATTTTTGGACTATTTTTCTGACTTTCGCCCTACCTATTCTTTGGTCTAAGCGTGTTCTTGACGTGCTCCTAATTCTTGATCTATCCACTTGCGTGCGGGTGTGTGGACGTGGGTGTGTGTGCGTAGATTTGTGTGGGCATGTATGGGTGTGTGTGTGGGTGGGTGGGGTGTGTGTATGCGTCCGGTCTGTAGTTGTGTGAGTGAATGGGTTTGTGCGGGTGTGAAATCCACTGAGAAAACGGTTGTTTCGACGGTTCTGAGGGCACATTTGACGTTTTTCGCGAAAACGGGTGTGTGGGTGTGTGGGTGTGTGCGTGACTCTTTGTGGGTTCGCGTTGGTGTATGGGTGCGTGGTTGGCGGATGTATGCGTGGGTGCGGGTGTTTTCGATTCCCGGGGCATGTCTGTGCGGGTACGTGCAAGTGCGCAGGCGTGCGTGGACGCGTGTGGGTGTGGTCTTTGTACATGTATGTATGTATGTATGTGCATGTGTGTAAGAATGTATGTGTGTACGTGTACGTGTATGTGTGCGTGTGTGTGTGTGTATCTGTGTGATCTCATAAATCTTGATCTATCCGCTTTTGATGTAGTTATGTCCTTCGATCTACCTGTGATTTCTGACCTATTCTTCCAATTTTTGGTCTAACCAACTTTTTTGATCTGAGCGTATTGTTGGCTTGCTAACGGTTTCTGATTTACCCACTTTTGACCTAGTTATATCTTTTGGTCAGTCCATAATTTTTGGATTACTCCCCGCCGAAATTGGTTGTGTTCTCTCCAACAAAACATTGGCCCTGCTTGACACCATCGGAAACGGTTTTTGCTCTTAACTGTTTTTGCAGTGTCCTGTTTAGAAACGAAAGAATCTAGTACTTAGAAATCATGTTGAAGAATGGATACTTCTTCGTATCTGACCAATGTAACGATACTTATAGTTGGCTTGTTGGCGGTGAGCCTGTTGAACAGGATAACTGGGAGGCGATAGTAGCTGGAGACGATGGGGCATTCACTGCCCTTTACTGAGCAACAGTTGAAGGAAACGTAAGTGGAATTGTGTACAGAAAGAGTTACGAAATTTCGTGAATTAACCTCTGCCGGCAACCTGTTATCTATTGACCTTTTGAACTTTGGCCTCAACTCTCTCACACTGGGCATCCAGCATGGTCATAACCACTAGGAATCGACAAAATTTCCCTGACACTATCTTTTCTTTAAGCACCTGATCGCTGGTATATTTGAGCTCTAATGGTAATTGAAATGAAGCCAATCCTCCCGTGATCGCAAATTTCTAAGATCGGATCCAGACTTGGCCTACAGACGGCCACTTGCTTTTTTATTTGTTGCCACAAAGTCGAAATGGTTGAAATCAACTTATATTTTGTATCGGACAATACCCAAAACTCGTTCTTACCCGTAAATCACAAAGAGCGCCAATCCTTTCGCTTCGTTAAGCTTACTTATCATCGACTCTGCTTCATTAGTATTTCGTGAAAAGGTGAAGTTGTCATCGGTAAAACGCACTCTCGACGATGATTATGAAAACATTTCTTTGCTTGATTACACTTGCCTAGCATGTTAAGTACAATTTGACGCATATGCGGTTTACATGCGAGTGTCTACATGGAAAAGTTAATCTTCCAGCTGTTTTTTAACGAAATCAATAATATTCTATTCATGGATGGTTTAAGTGTGTAGGTCTAAGTCTTGTCTGTACACGGTACACAAGCGATCCACACCGCTCTTACGTTACTTCGACGTCAAGTAGGATGAGATATGGGGATAATCAGTGGGTTTGCAAGCAGTTCGACAGGCTTTCATCGGAACCATTGAGATTTTTGGGTAGCCTAATTCCGTATTAGGCAATTGAACAGAAATCTTGGCTTCGTTCTTGTCTTAGGTGATTTTTCTGCGAAGTTAAACCTCTCGTCGTATATTGCTATACGGCTGAACACCACTTGGTCAGCAAAACATAGAAAATATGTGTGCACCTGTTCTTCAGGTATTCGATGACAGCAAAGTATCGATTTCAAATATTTCGACGGCCGTTCGCAAAACACACTTGTCGACAATGTTTTTTATGAAATATATCTTTCGATGCAATTACAAAACGGTAAAATATCCTTGACCTTTTTTGGACCGATACTGTCAACGGCGCCATCAAAAGATTATCAATTGGCACCTCACATCATTATTACTGAAATAGTGAAAACACAAATGCATGTAGCACTAGCTAGCTTACGCTTCTTCCATTGGACAGATATCGTGGCGACGCTGGGAAATTAGGTTTTTGCTAAATTCTTACAGTAGCCGATATGATTCTCAATTTAATGTGATGTGCCTTCTAATAGATCTTTTCCATAACCATGAATAGTAAAGGACATAGCAACTCCATCAGTCTGGAACAAACTCAGGTAGACTTAAATCCTCTGACAGCAAGTCGAGAACAAGACACTGTCGCGCTTCTGTGCAAACAAACAAACTTTCCTAGTTATGATTACAACCAGCTACACATTTGATTTAGTAGAGAGGTGTGCGTGGTAGATCTCAAACGGCATAACGCTTTCGTTTTCTCAGTACCATGTTCTTATCCATTGAGACCATATCATTTGCCACTGAAAACCAATTTTTCTTTATCAGCGAACTTACCCACAAGGGTCATTGACATAATTTAAATGAAGCTCTCAATGCTGGAAGTGTTCTTACGAGCATATATTGCAAAGTTGCACTTTCAGTCTCGTTTCTGCACACACTGAATAAAGTGGTGACATAATCATAACTCCACCCGTTAATCGTCGCGTATTGATAGAATAAGATCTAGAACTCGGAACGGTACAAGACTTATCAGTGGAGGTTTTTTTGTGTTCGAAAAATTTCTCACAAGTGTTTTTTCAACCAGCAATTGGACAGATCTTTTGCAAAACTACATTGCCCTACAAGTGGTGAGCTAGCAGCTAATGAAATATGGTTCCAAGGATATTCGAAATTCATCACTATTATTTCCAAAAGTAGGACTCCAACGTCACAACACTCCCAAAAGGATGATACAGTAATTCCAGCGTTGTCCTCAATCTCAACGGCTTCTCGTTAAATCTCGATGATAAAGAAAAGACAAAACAACAAGGATAAAAAACCCCGATACCGTTTCACATATATGTAAAAGATTTTAATATATAGGAAAAAAATTGGCGTTGTTGAGGTAGTAGTAATATCATTAGATATAAGAACTACCGAACTTAATTTCAGTCTAAAATAAAGTGCAAAGAAGGCACTGGTCTGTGGTACAAAAAAGAGAGAAGTTGTGGCCAATTACTGACACAAGAGACCATATGAACCAATTGTTGTTCGCATGACCTCAGGAAGGAGAACATCCTTGGTGTCATGCAGTAGTTTTTGGCGAAAAAAAAATTAAGCACAGTGATGCTGAGATATTTGCAAAACTCCGGGCAGCAGGTGTCTGCAGTGGGGAACCAACGCCCTATTACCCTTTTTGAGGGCTAACACGTTCACCACCACATCATACGGGCCCTTCGCTTCGTCTGTCTTTCAGCTAGTTCTACAGATCAGTGCCATCACCAGTCATCCTTCAACGGGATTGATCTGGGGAGCTCAAATCGGCATTGAACCCAGTTAAGCTGTGGCTGTAGTTGGAAAAAAATTGAGATATCAGAACAGAAATAAAAGGAAAGTTGAGACAATCAACATCAATTTTTAACGAGAACTAACCTATAATTAGAAGTAGACTGATTATAATTTTACAACGTACATAAATATCTGCTACATGGAGAGTTAGTATATCGATTCACAAACAGCACTAAGGTGGTTACAATGCATTGCAATACACACATCTCTCCTCGGCGCGACGACCGAGCTCACCACCCCTCAGATTTCCGAAAATTGCCACCATATTTTTCTCGGTTGATAGAATAATGACTCAATATGTACTCTATTATTGATAAGATAATGTGAGATTTATAGTGAAGTTTGTTCTGCTAACGTTTCGATGCCTTCGCCTTTTTCCGTTCCGGTCTGATTCAAGTCGATTGTCATGGTTGTTTTTTCCTCCGATGCGGGTGTTCGCCATCGCACCAAGTTGAATTCAGTGGAGTGCAGTTCTAATGAGGTAACCTCAGTCGGCAGTGGTCCTTTATAGAGGACGGTTGCAGAGACCGATTGTCCGTGTTTGTTTTTTCCGAACAGTCTATACTGAAGCAGTCGATATCATTATCAGGTAGTAAACAGCGTAACAATATCTCAAACAGCCGTTATTTATTGACCCCGTATTACCGTGCAAACAAAAGAATTTAGTCATATTGAGATGAAAGAAAAGTCAGTTTTTGGAATAATTTAATACATAGGTAAACCCCGTAAGTCGTTTTATAGGCCGACTGCAAAACCATTCACCTCTGCGGCGCTTAACGAACGTAGCGCATCCTTACGAGATTGAGTAACGTTAGACCCCTTCACCACTCGTCCTTTAACATGATACAGAACTAACGGTTTAACTAGCGAAGATTTAATAGCGCGTCTGAAAATGACTCATCCAGCGCCTTTCCAACGATCGTACAGTAAATGTCAGTTTGAAAGCGATTTGTTTTTCTTACGGCATTGTTTTCTGAATACGTCTGATATCGTCATTCAACGTAGCTACAGTGGTGTTTGGAAATTGATTAATTTGCAAACAATATCTGTGGTACCATTAAAAGCATGAATCTAAATTATATTGCAGATTTTATCCGATCTCTTGGTGCCAGGTGCTGCTAGTTATTTAATTCCGCACGGATCGCCACTTCCGGATTCACCTTCGTACTGCGTTTTCAGCGGCGGTAAATTTCTATACTCATCAGGTTGGAGATGAACATGCGGCACACCCCGGATGCCTGAAATATTAGCCATATAAGGATTTCTGTTCTTCTCATGATCGAATTCGACAGAAGAAAGAAAACAGAATAAAATATCTATGGAGAGTTTCCACTTCTTTCTATTCCACAGAACAATTCATACTGTTGCTGGAAATTGACCACGATATTTTATTCAGTTGTTGGTTCTTAACTTATGTCATTTTTGAAATAAAATTTGGAAAACCACCTGATATTCCTTTCTATCTCAGTTAAATAGATGGTATTTCATTCACACGCTTCACTTACTTCTTATGTTGATAGCAAGCGTCCGCTCATCCACTGGTTCAGGCTTTTTTAGGCCGTTTAACGCATCCGAACGATTGAAAACGTTGATATATGGATCGTATCCATCATATTTACGGCCAATGGGAGGAAGCGGCGGCCGTCTGTACGGGTCCAGATTACTGGCTGAGTTCTGACGAGCTCTGAGATTACCGTTCTTCTCCAATTTTGGTATGCAACAAGAGCAGCATCTATAAAACAATTCTCAGAACAACTGAAAGGAAATAAACCACAACGGCCAACCACCAAAATTTCTCTTTCTAAAGTACGTTCAACGACATTCACAAAGCACACCCAAGCATCATGCTATGAAAATTGCAACAGTGACCTCTAATCGATCGATCCTAAATCCGCTAAATTGTGTGCATGAATTTATGAGGCGCTCGGCATGTGTACCATTACTTGAATCTACCATTGGCCACCATGCAAGAATCTCTAACTTTATCCATGGGTTCAAAGCTGTGCTCTTGGCATCATCTCGGTCGCAAAGATTTTGGATGCTTGACACTTCTCAAACCTTACGCGACTACCGCACCACGAATTTAAGGTTGTAAGAACTTCAGTGGACGTCAAATGAATGCGAGCGAATTCCACACCCAAAATCCCGCTTGGCCTGAGATATGAAGTTCTCCTTTCATCCGGCCTACAAGGATCACTTCACCTTATCAGATCAACACCTTCCGGAATTTTTTGTGCTCGTTTGTTACAGAAAATGAATGCCAATCAAAACAGGACATCGAATGTAAACCAATTTTACAACAGGATGTAGCCGTAAATCAACGCATTCCACATTTTGGACACATTATCGGCACTCGATCCTTCCGAACTTCTTCATTCCATCCGTAGTTTTCCCATATAGCGAAAGCGTACTATTATAACGAATCACTGTGACAACCGCTTTACTGCAAAACCTTGTTGTGCACTTGATATTCTCAGATACACATGCTTGTGCAGCTTGTCCATACATTATTTTCATAGTTTTATTTCGTTCTCACCGTAAAAGGATAAAAGGATGAAGCACTCAGCTTTGATCAATCCCTGAGGGATGCGCCATGCATTCGATTTCATTAAGCACCGTTGAAGGTGACTGACTGCGTCATGCAACTGGCTGCGTCATGCAATCAACATTATTTAGCATCATAGAGGTGATTGAATGCATATCTGGCCTTTACAGTGACCCGCGGTTGTCTACCGATGTATCGAGCCAGTGTTGCTATCCTCCCAGACAATTCGAGTACTAATTTGCCGACCCCGGAGAGAAGAAAGGTTTGGTGAGCCATGGGCGCGAGGATCAATCCCATTTGCGTGTTGTAGGGCGCCTCCGACCACTGCGCCACACATGTTGTCACCGTACTTTTTAATAATATCTGAGACTGTAAAATTATTATTTAGTAGCTATTCATATGGTGTGAAAATAATGCCCGATTTCGAAGCTATAATGGATAGAATATTTCTCATCGCTCCAAGATTAGACGATAGCGTATTCCGGTGGTGATTGACCCTTGTAAACTTTTTGAGTAGTAAATGCGAAGCTAGCACTTTATGATTTTGATAGCAACTTCATTACTCTTTTTTCTCTCTTTTTTCGAATTTTCCCTTTAGAAAGAAAATAGTGGCAAAATATTCACCATCACCATAAGGAATAATACACTGTTATTTAGACAGTTATGGTCCTCTCCTCTCTCTATCTGTCCCTCTTTCTCCCTCTCTCTTTGTCTTTATTTCTCTCAAAAACACTGGAGTTGGGACACTTATGTAGTCTTTCCTTCTTTTAAAGTTGAAGTGGTCGCCTAAATACTATCATACATGTAATGCGTTTCAAATCTCCACAGCGCAAAACAAGTATGAAGTCTCCATTTCCTGAATGGTGTTTGAGAGAACGACAATTCAGCACAGTTCCTCTCGTTTCATGTAGGATAAAGTTGGGACGTGAAGCCAAACACTACTACGGAAAAGCCGGACTCTGAGACATTTCGACTGATGATTGAGGGCAGCTGAGAGCATACGGGCCTTCCCTGCGTTAAGGTTGGCGTTGACAGTCCTGCTCTTAGGAACTCCCGCAAGCTCTGTCCTGAGAGCCCTTATCTCATGTCACGACGTCTTTGAGTCTTGTCAGTTTAAATGAAGCAGCAGCAGTGATCCACCACCCTCATTCCCTTGGATTGGTAGTGATATATTAGAGTGTGCAGATCAAAATGAGACATCGCCTTGCGGCACTTTGTCGAATTGAAGATGGCGTTTTAAGGTGATATAAGCATAAGCGAGCTTCTTTTCTAATTGCTTAAACTTGAACGTAGTAGTAGCATAGGGTTGTCGATGGCCTTCTTAATCCAGTCGGCTATCGTGGCTAGCGTTGCTCTCGTCGAAACTCTTGAACTTCAAACGAACAGTCTGTACGCTACTAGTAACTGATCGAAGCGCGGCACTGGTCATCAGTTGTTGTTGTTGCGCTGATGCCGAGCAGTGTCTGCGGACGTGTATATTATGAACTCTCGTGTTTTCAAATAGTACTATCTAGCTTTTATGTGACTTTACTCGTCACACCCTTCCGCCTTACCGCAAAGGAAAAAATCAATTTTGGACAAAACAGGGAAATAGGTGTATGTTCCAAATTAATATATTCAGTTGTACTTCCACCTACTCTCTCTATTTTCATCGCTTTCTCCCTTATGTTTAAACTGAAATCCCATCACCTCTTTAAATTAAATCCTCCGCTATACGTGTCTGCCATTATTGGGCCATTATCCTGTTGTATCACTCTTCTAAAAGGTGACCACAATCAGAAGTATGTCCCTATTTACTCTACCAAATATTTAAATTTGACCAGATTAGATTACATGATGTTGAAAAAAAATGAGTAAGAAAAAGAATGCATGTAAAGTAGATAAAGTAAGGAAATGGCACGAGTAGAATATTGGACATACTTCTTATTCTGCACAATCCATAAGACGATAAGGCAAACAATTACAATAACTGTTACAGTGATGACTCCGGAGACTGCATAGACTATCCAGGCATTTTCAGTGAGCAACAAATCTGAAAGTGATTTTGCTGAAGTTTTCGTTGGAAATGGAAGAAAACTTATCGCTGGAGAAAAGAATTACTGCTGATGAATACTGCAGAACACGAACATTTCTTGTTTCTTTAAGTTCACACGCGAGTGTTAAGTTCTAAGTCAAATTTCTACCAGCGTTTTTCGAATTTTATTCTTTTTCTTTTCTTTCTTTTTTTCTTTTAATACGGCCGAGAGACGGGCGAGACGAAGGACTAGCATGGCGTGTTGGTGAACGCGTTACTCCCCGGAAAGGACAATAGCGCGTTCGTTCCCCACCGCAGACACCTGCGGTCCGGAGTTTTGCAAATATCTCAGCATCATTGCAGTTATATTTTGCATTATAAACTGCCATTAAAAATCGTAGGCAGTAAATAAAACGGTTAAGATTATAATTATGTCCGTCTAGTAAAACAAGTGAGAGGGCAGCTTGCAAGGACTACTTTCTCACTCGTTCTCTGCATGGACTCTGCAAAAGGTCCATCCATTGGTAAAGGAAAGCGTATTCGTTGCATGATACAAAACCAACGCGTTGTTTGCCTAAATGATATTTGTCTGTTCGAAAATGTTATATTGATTAACTCTACAACTTTCTAAGTTCTTTTCAATTAGGCCTTCTCTTGTACGAGCTCTTGATGGCAGGGTTTCAACAAAAGTGCATTTGATGTATGTCTAAAGAGGAAGCAGATCTGTTACCTTCCGTTCTCAGTGGTTTACAACACTGTGAAGATGTCCTACATTTCCTTTCTTTCTGTCATTGCTCCGGATTACACCTAGTAGATGGGAAGAGCTGAACACCCTACCACATACAATAGCCAGCGATCTGATATGGTAAGAAGCTTAAAACGCCATTCCATAGATCATCAAAACACTAGTAAAATGGAAAATATGCCGAGACCACATGGAATACCTTCTCAGTGCGCGTACGGAAAAGTCGATAACTAATAGATTAGAAAGCCAAGCAAATCATTGTTGTTAACCGCTGGCGTCTTGAAATGAAGTTAATTCGAAATTTCAGAAGAGGTGGACCCAATAAGAAATGGCCGGTTCAATACGTACATCAGACGTCATTTCAAACGAACTATACCCGCTACTAACTAAATCCACAGAAAATAAGATAGAGGAAATATAATTCCAAATTTTAATCCTACTACCCAATCCCATCTTCTTCGGTGAATTGTAGTGAACAGAAGCATTAGCCGAATTTGAACCGCAGTTTTCGGCCGCCGTACACAGTCAGGACGGGATGCCATCTTGAAGAAGTCACTGCGATTTTGCCAGCAGACATAAACCCCATTACAAAAAAAATTGTGCTAAAAGGACATTGCAAGGATGGAGGACTAAAAAGAATTTAGTGAGGCAAAAAGAGACCACCGGCTGTAAATCACCAGAGAAAATACTCTTTGTAAAAAGAAAATAACCGCTCGGTGAAAAATACAGTTCCGTTTAACATTTTCATCTTTTCTAAAACTATTGATAGAGCTAAGGGTGGATAGCACAGTGATAGTAACGTCCGCCATCACGAGCATGGTGCTAGTTCGATTTCCCTCTGCGCCAGCCAAGCCTCTCATCCCTCCGGGGACGGGAAATTGTTACCGGACTTGTCTGGGAAAAAAAATCACTCTCTGCAGACGCCTCAGCCGGGCCAACTCAAGACTCTAGGGGGAATTGCTCGACCAGCATTCTACGACATTCAAGATGAAATGAAAAACCTCAAGCAGCAACCGAAGCCACACGAAAACTTGGAGGATCTTCGTGGAGAATGACTGTGAGGAGACGAATCGAATATGAGAAGTGCTGGGATCCGCACCGCAGTCGTGAAGATGGGTCATATAAAGTAAAAATGGAAAAAAATTGATCAAGCTAGAACATTCTTGGAGTAACTCAGTGGCGTGAAAAAAGTCAAGTAGGGATTGCATTAGAAAATAAACAACTTATTGAAAGAAAATGACGTGAACAAAAAGGTGCGTGCTAGTATTTCTAAGCAGGAAACCGCTTATCATGAACACCTTGGAGCTTCGATAAAAATAGAAAACACTCAAATGGGGAGCGGAATAGCGGACAGCAGTCTACCAATGGGAACGTTGAATTAAGGTTGCGGTCGCAGTTCGATATAGAGGAATAATGGCGAGATGTAAACCATTCGGAAGATTTTTTCTGAATTTTTTAAAAACTTGTGACACATTGGCGTAAAAGAACATACCCATTGTGGCGATCAACCTCTCGAAAATCTTGTGACTTTGAGTGGTTACGGTTGGGTTGACAGCAATTCCTGTGACGTTGCTGGCGTCTGTTTCAGCAAGCAGACGATCGGGCGTCGGAAAAACATCGTCAGCAATGAATGTTGAAGTTGATGGAGAAGGCAACTCGTCTGCGATGACGTCTTCGAAGAGGGTACGGTTGGCATCCATCTGAAACTGCTTCAATCAACAGCGTGAGAAGACTAGAGATTACGTAGAACGCGTCAAGTGAAAAGCTTTTTTTTCTCCATGGAAACCATGAGAAGAAAGTAGAGCCACGTAATTACTAATCATGCAATCCACTAAAAACGAATAAATTCGTAACAGGCCAGCAACGACTGCAGTAAAAAATAAAGGATAAAGCGTTCGGCGCTGGCCAATCCCTTACGGGCTCACCTTGAATTAGGCGTCATGAAGGCTACTGAAGGAACAATTGACCTATAACATGAACTACAATTTTTCGAGACTTATCTTCCCTTCGCTCCAGAAAATCATCGTTCTCAACGGAGAAAAAGAACTTGCATATTATACGAAAGCATCCATAAATTCTACTACTTATACTTAAATCTATAACGGTCAATACGGTCCAGGACATACTGGTTAGGAGTTGAAAGTGGACAATATTTCTCTCTAAATGCATTGTCTTCAACGCATATTGGCGCTTTAGAAACAATTGTTACAGATTCAGGTCGCCTGCGAAATATGAGAACCTTTTAATAGTTCTGTGACTGCTTAAGCGCTTTACAGAAAGCAATATGAATTTGCACAAGTGAATCGAATGCCTTCCAGTTCTAATAAGTTTAACTTTATAACGTAAACATAGAGCCATTAAAAAAATTTTCAAAGTAACTCTATTACCTTCTACAGATGAGTTAGGCTTCCATAATATCGAAAGTAACCAAGACACGAAAGAAATTACTATAATCACGGCCAGAACACAGTAATCGAAGAGAAACCGAACTTAAAAAACAAGACCGATCAATCAAGAAACAAAGAGGACTGAGTGGATTGTCACGCTCGCAGTGCTTCACATTTCCAGTCTACGATTCCTAAAGAACCACCAAGTTATATTTTAATGTCTAAAACCTCAAATTTTACAATGCTGACCTTTTATTTACAGCCTTTTACTAGCTTTCACGACAGGGTATTATTTGTGAAACAACCACAATGATGCTGAGATATTTGCAAAACTCCGCACTACAGGTGTCTGCGGTGGGAACGAACGTGCTATTGCCCTTTCCGGGGGCTAACGCCTTCACCACCACTCCATGTGGGTCCTTCGTTCTGGGTGTCTCTCAGCATGGTGTGGTAGTGAGCGCGTTACTCCCCGGAAAGGACAATAGCAAGTTCGTTCCCCACCGTACACACCTGCGGTCCGGAGTTTTGCAAATATCTCAGCATCATAGTGGTTGCTGAGAAAAAGCGCAATTGTAAGGACTTAGAAAATGGATATCTCCTAAATAGAGGAATTTTATGAAACTCTACTTTATACTTTATACGCGGTCAATCTTCTCAAACAGACAACCTGTTGCAAGCGTTGGACCAAGAAAACTGTCACAGGTGACTTCATATACAAAAAGTGAATAACCGAAAGCGAAAAACAGTGCTAAAGACTTTTCTCAATATGAATTGAAATGTGAAAAAAGTAAAGGAAATAAAACTCATGAATATTTTTGCTCTATTTTTGATGTTTTTAGGAAACAGATTTATATAGTTTTCCTTAAGAGTGTAAACTGGACCCTCGCATTCTCAAAATGAACAGCAACGCATTCGCTTAAGAGCTACTGTACTATTGTGGTCACAACGAAATTTATTTAGTGCTATTTTATTTTACACGACCCGTCACCACATCTACCCAGTGGATGTCAGCATTCATCGTCCACGAACCACTTCGAAAATTTTGCGTGTTGTTGCAGCTGCTGCTTGGACATTTCTTCTTTACGAACGACGTAGACTGCTGGTCGAGGCGATTCTATTTACAATCCTGGCCATGTTAAGGCGTTCTCTCGTGGGCTGGAAGAGGGTGTTGGGGAGAAGGTACGACATGTGCCTTGCTTCCTAATGAACTGGATCACTAACCACTGCAGTAAATGTTAAGGCTTCGACTCCTGGAATCGTCCTTTTATGCAATTGTTTTTTTTCTTACAATATCGGCAATGTAATAATGTACACCAGCCATGGAAATAAAGCCCTGGATACCCCCCAAAAAAACAAAATAATATTTCCGTTCAGAAAAGAAAAATCTCTGAAACCTTTACCAAAGAAAAGGACCAAATTTGCTTTCTCCTCCGTTTAAGCATAAAATTTACTTACCTGGATATTTGAATGGTTCGACTTCACTGGCTGTGTGGAGCCCAGCATGATTTCCATTATTTTTGCGATTTGGGACAATGACTGCCCCCGGTCGGCAACAGCACAGGCAGTTGCCGACCTTGTGGATCAGAGGCAGATTTGCCAACATGCGACTAGTTTAAATACCAGGACGGTGGTGGATCCTGGTAACGGTTTACCTTTGACTAGGCTTCCTGATGGAAACGCAGGATTCCTCAGCTTGGGATACCCTGCCGAGGAGATGATTCTCCTTGCTATACATCGCAGCCCGACACCCAGGACCACCTCTCAGCCACGGTGAGGCGGTAAGCCATTGGGATGAAGCATGATATTTACACGTACTAATTGAATTTGTTGTAAAAAGGCACAGAAATTAAAAAGCTAATTTGTATTTTTTATACCAAATATGCAAGCTTTTGTTTTCACTAAAACGAAGTTGATTAAAAAATCCAATCTCGTGAAAGATTCCCTTCATCTCTTTGCCAGTCATCGCTTCTCATCAATGGTTCACCATTCATTCTATTCGTTATATCAAAAAGAAAATCCAGAGCAACTAAGACGCGTCGATAGGGAGTAGGAAAAAGAAGACTAATCTTCTACTGGCTTAATAGAACTGTTTCGTGTGTAAATAGTAGTTTAAAGAGAAAAACATCCCATTGGTTTTCTATTAGAGCCTTCCATTGTAAAAAAAAAGCCAAATTGTTCACTTCAAAAATGAACAGGTAATGAAATAATTGCTCATTGATGCATTATTGCGAAACAATGCTAGTCACGTTGCCTAGCATCTCGTTCCCACCTGAAATCATTCCCCCTAACAAAAGGTGTACTTGATTCATTTAAGTTACCTAGATGTGATCAAATAAATGGTGAATCGTTCGAAGCTGCTCAACCCCTGAGTCATGCTCCATGCATTCGACTCCATTCGTAGCATCGTATAGGTGATTGATTAAGTGCATACCCGCTTACGCATTCATTTGCAGAGAGCCTATCGGCGATATATCAAATCAATGTTGCTATTCTCCCAGACAAGTCTGCTATCAATTTCCCGACTCCGAAAACACGAAGGGCTTGGTTTGCCGAGGGTATAGGGTTGAACCAGTAAGCATGTGTGCGTCGCAGGACGCCTCTAACCAGTGCGCTACACACCCACTCTTCAGATTTAAGTCCAGTAAAAAATCCAAATAAGAGAAGAATTAAAGTTTGAGAGAATTTTCTCGCACTTAAAATATCCTAGATAAAAGAAGTGGATCGAAGAAAGAAAGGAAGAAGACAAATTGAGAGTATACGTGATGATTATGAATCGTAAAGATGAACAATAATCTTCATAAACAATAGTAAGTCAAGAGGTACAAGTGGAAGCATGAGGCTAGGCAAATCCATGATTTTGGTAGTGAATGAATCAATTTTGTGAAATTAGTCAACCTATACGGAATCTCAGAACTCTTCCCAAACGACTGCGGAAAATTCGGTGATGCTTGACTGTGTCGGCGTTTATGATTTATTGCCATGAATTTGACGTCGTTTATTGAAAAAACAGGAAAAGTCCTACTGCGGGCAATATCCATGCGCTGTGGAACTAAAATGTTAGCCACCCCCAGCAACGACAGCAAAATTCTTCTATCGCCCTGGTAGAAAATACATTGATGCCACGAACAGAAAATGATCCAAGAAATTCATTACTGGCATCGCACATCAAGCACTTGACATCTTACCCAAGTGATCAACGTTGCTAAAAATCATCACTCCTTTGCGAAACTTTCTGAACTTAAAGGATTTATCCTTTAAGGATAAAGCGTTCGGTGTCTGTACATCGTTGATAAATGCGCCATACATTCCAGTCACCTCAACGACGCTACGAATTGATTGGAATGTACGGCGCATTTATCAAAGATGTATGGACACCGAGCGCTTTAGCCTTAGAGGATAAATCCTATAAGTTCAGGAAATTTTTGTAAAGGAATGATGATTTTTACCACCGAATTTACTGTTCATGATAAAAGAACACAAGAATGGTGGACGTTGATCAATTAAGTAAGACGTCAAGTGCTTGATATACGATGCTAATAATGAGTTCCTTGGATCATTTTCTGTTCTTGACAAATGTATGCTTGGTCTTACACATTAACTTGTGGTTCTACTAAGTTAGTGTTTTGATAGCTCGAGATTTGACTTGTACGAGCTTGGCACCCTCCCAGAGATAAAGTGTCTGTTTGTCCTAGGACGAGCGGTCCAACAAACGACGACAGGCGTATTAAATAGCTCTTTAACCACTGCACCACACGTGCTCCAGTTTTTCAGACAGATATTTTATTATTTCATTACATCGTCTATCACCATATGTATCACATTGTGCGATATCAGCACTTCTCGAATTCGACTTGTTTCCTCACATCCACCATTCGCGAAGATCTAGGAACTTTTTTCCTTAAATTTCGGCTATTTCTTGAGGATTTCTTCGGCTTCGTCACGAATGAACGAATGCTGGTCGACCCGCTTCTCCCTGGAATCTTGGGATGGCCGCACAGGGAGCGTGGAATGGAGATGGAGTGAGTATGCTTGTCCCAGACAATTTAAGGACCAAATTCCAGCCATAGCAGGCTTGTGAGCCTGCAGAAAGATCTCGAACCGGAGCTTCGATGAACGTTCAACTTAAGGGTAAAAAAAAGGCTTCAAATTGTAGTCTTTTCTATGTGGAATGTAACAATATCCTGTGCTGAACATATCAATTCTCTGCGTTCAGCGGTCTTCGCATTAGCAACTGTGGACGTTTCATATGAAAAAAAAGAGTTACAATGAATGACAAAATTTATGACCAATGCAAAATTAAGAAGCATAAAAGCCGGCTAAAATGCACGATCGATCTGAGCCAGCATCCTTTTATAACGTCTAACAGTATAGTCGACAAACTACTAGAATGTAGGAAGAAACAGCTTGCAAAAATAAGAAAATAATTTCTGCATCATTTTCATTCCTATAAGAATGTCATCGAATAGATTCACCTCAGCCATTTTTTTGAGTGTCCTATGCTTGCTTAGCTAATGAAGACTATCTCAGCCTATGCTGGATGATTTCTTATACATCAGGCTTTCTTACAAGTAATAGCTAAAAATTGCTATAAATGAAAAACCAGAAAGAGTCAGGTGGTTGAGATAAGATGTTGTTCAAAGGCAAGTATTAGCGAACACCCTGATAACCATCAAAAAGTAAAAAAAACGCGAGAAGCGAGAAATTTTCGAAACATGTCAACATATGCTATGCCCTCTGAACGTGACGGTGATGAGTTGTATAGCAGTGTAACAAGCATAAGTAAAGAGAGTGAGAGGGTTGGGGTGCGCGAGGAAAACACGTCGCCTTCGGCTGCAACCAGCCATCGCCTGGATTTTTTGATGGGTACAAAAACCTCTGGAGAACCTAGCCGAATGCTGAAGACGTGAACAAACAGCCAAGACTAGTTATTAACCGGAAAGAAACTCATACAGCGCCTCATATAGACGTTGAATTAGTTCTTGACGAATATCTGGGCAGCATGGATAATCGTTCCCTGCTCAAATTGTATTATTAGTACATCTCCCAGGGTCTTAAACGGCTAAATTTAATTTATCTGAAACAATAGAAAATCGATGAAATGAGATGAGCGTCACCTAGGTAGAAATGCCACAAGTCATTTCTTGGGTGTCTAAAACGGTTTTGAAACGATTAAAATGACAGCCAAGAACCGAATTTGAATGAGACAGGGTTTAAAAACTAGAACTCCTTACGATAGCTTAAACCAAGGTGAAGCAAACAGATTGAAACAAAAGCCGAGCACAACGCGTAACACCTACATGGAGACGGGTGGACGTCAATACGCTGTTGCCAAGGCAGGACGACGACGTTGGACGGTCAATTCTGTCAAGTAGACGACATTCGGAGGGACACAAAAACCCTCGAGCACACACGACGGACCAGTATCGGAATGTGCCATCGGCGTCTCTCGTGGCAACGCGCATTGCCGTTCCACTGCATGTCGGCTGTAAATAGACTACGTGTATTTGCCGGAGTGCTCCGACCCGTTTCTGATGATGTTCTTAGCAAAGAAATTGAGTGGTATCATCGTGTTAGTAGACGAACATTAGATATCGAGATGATGAAAGTCGAGGGCTCGAATTAGAAGGCGCTTTATTGATTAAACACCAAGTCTTTTCATCGTAAACTATCTTAAAATGCCACGAGTAATTCTAATAATGCACGATATGGTCTTATTAATTATCGAATAACTTGAGCGGGAAGCATTAAACTCTCAATTATACAGAGCCCTCTATGGTTACTTGTTTGGTCTCGACGGGCGTTATGGTGAAAGGCTGAATATGCTCTTCTGAAATATGCGGGAGAGTTCTTATGTACTTCCCAATCACCCCACTGCAATTTTTTTGGTAAAGTCGACATACACGAGATAGTCTGAACACAGTAAACACACACAGAGCCATGGGTACGTGGACAACAGTCAATTTAAATCAATTCTAGGAACGAGCAGCCCATCTTGTAAATTCGTGCGCGCCTTATTGCATCTACGTGGCCTCTTTTGGTCCGTATTTGACTCTCTGTTCCTCAGCCTGGAACGCACTAGTCTATAGATGTGTTATATGTGGCGATCTTGTCAGCTGTTGGTAATGATCATTTAGGAAGGCTAAATGTCCTGTATCAAAGGATAGGTCAATAGGCGGTGAGGATACGCTAATGCATTCAACTCGATTAACCTTTGTAGCTCGTCTTAAATGCATACCCAATGACTAAATAGGGCATACGGATGCGCACCAACATGGAGCCTTGAATTATACACGTGACCACTGGTTCGATGTCGTGCCCGCCTACCAGACAAACCTAAACCTAGCCCTTCGTCCATCCGGGATCAATAAATACGTATCAGAGTTGTCTGAGAGGGTAAACAGGCTGACCTTATACAAGGATAGGCCACCATGACCCTTAATTTGGCTTAGCAGAAAAACCTATCGCAACCTGAACTACACGTTAAGAATAGTTACCGAAACTCTATTGCGTTGATCGAACTAACGGTTACAGATTCATGACCTTTTAATGAAAAAAAAGACGTTTGAAAATACAATTTGCGACCATGTACCAGGTACCAATATATCTGTCACGTAGATCCATCCCGCGCTGCCAAAAACAATACAAAAGCGACGTGTTTTTCTCCTTTAAAAAAAACACCTGTATAGTACAATTCGAATACGGGACACAAATGCAGTAGTTCCTCTTTTGGAAAGCTTATCTTTTTTGGCAAATTATCCCAATAAAGGGAATTTCCTGGATTCTATGAAAAATGTTGTTCCAACTAGTGTGTTTTAACTAGTTTTTATTCGCGTTTTTAACTAGCTCGACAGAACGTCGATAAACCACCGAGATTGTTACAAATATCTTAAGTTTTTGTACAAAAAACACGATTTATTGATAAATATAGAGCCATAAAGAGTCTTACGAATACGTAGTATGTTCCAGCACAACTACCCTTGTACACTGGAAGTGGATGTTGTTGACGCAGCGTACTCTAAATCACCTCAAATCGCCAGTTTCCTCTTCACTCCATTACATTTTGTCACATTTCGTCACCAGACTAAGCTTTATCTTGTTATTGAGAGAGTGTCAGACGGTGGCGTTATCGGTGCGAAGTGTTCTGAAGACCATAACGTGACCGTCGGCAGCTGTGATAACGACGACCAGCCCTAACACACCACCCAGGCTCTATGGGAAGGGCATGGCATGAGTTCGCGTGTTGCTTTCTCCACTTTCGCTACCGTTTGTCTGGCGTACTCGCTCACTATGTTGAAAAGAAAGCAAAAAGATTGATGTACTAGAGCTCATGTTCAGCTAGTCTGCAGCGGCAAAATCGCAGTGATAGAGAGGAAGTTGTTGTATCCAAGCAGTCCTGGAGTTATTTGGTTAAATTTCTGAGACTCAGATCTACTTCACTAGCGAACATGGATTAACCGCCCTGATATGAACAAGGGAATTTAACTTTTAAATACCACTGTTACGTAGCAAAGTGTAATAGGCGACTAATTTTTACAGTATGTTCGCCGTGCCATTCTAACGTCTGTATGACAACTTCCGAAACCGAATGCGAAACCACTTCCAATGACGCATTCGTGTTGTTGCTACATTTCGTGATTCATGCTCTCGATTATATTTCTTAGCAAAACAATATGACATTTGGTGAGCGACGAATAAATGCAGCGGAATTTATTTCGCGTCCTATCAGTAAAGGGAAGTCATTGGAATTATCAGAGCAGAAGTATCCGGTTTCACTAGGCAAGGTACCACGTGGCAATCGCTTTCGTAGAACAGCTGTGATTTTCTACAGTGGGCCTGAACTGCTTTGCGACTATGCGGTATTAATGTCAGATTGGTAATTTGCCGATTTCCCCAGGATCGACTTTCTTTTAACCTCGGCATTGGATTATAAATGCACACATGTAAATGCAAATGCACCAGCAAAACACTTCCGACTTGTGAAAGTTTAACAACCTTGCGATTGCTGAGAAAGAAAACGACGAATTTGCCGATTTTCGTTGATTTTTTTGCGCTGAAGCAGGGTTATATCCTATGGAATTGCTTCAGGCCGCAGTGTTGTTCTCTAATATCATAGGTATTTCACGGACAGCGCCTTCCGGTAGCAAAAAGCACATCACTTAAAACTGGTCCATGCGGTAATAATGCTGTATTCCTTCTCGAATAGACAATGCATGACCAATTAGGAGCTGATCAACATGAGCTAGCAAATAGGTAAAGCACTAGCAACACAGAACAGCTTCGTATACCTAACAACCTCAGTGGGAAGTAGCAGACGAAATTGTTTTGTAATTCGGCCTTTGCAAGAAGTTGTTCGACAACACGTTGACGTTGAGTCGCAAGCAACCAAAGGTTCTACCGGATAGCCCAGACAGTGTGCCTTCATACTTGCTTCGGACCCTGCACTAAAACCAAGACGGCAAGCAGTCTGTGCTGATGTGTTTCATAACATCCATTGCAGAAGAGAATCTGAGACCTAAAAAAGTAGCGTGTTTTCCTTAATAATGACTGTGAGTAAATCCTTGATTAAAGCTGTGAATAAGATTCAAAGTGAAATCTGGTAAAAAATTGGCAAGAGTTTATTTTCGAACGCATAAATTTTTTTAAATAAAACAAATTGGCCTTAAGGAACACTGATAATTGTCTATATGTCAGGCTTTCCGTGGTACTGCTCGAGATCTGTCCAAAGATCACATAACATTCTCCGAAATACTATCAACAGCGATACCTATCTATGAGAATTTGGGACATTTGTGCGGTAGAACATCTGTATGAAATTTTTGTGGTCAATGCTGTTCTAGTCCTGATAGTGTTCTACAGTGATCAACTAGCTTAACGAATCAAGTATGTGATGCAATGATGGAATGTCATCGTGACCATTTCGAATCCATCTTGCTATAGAAGTAACCCTACATTGTTGATCTCCTGATAACCGCACAATGTGAAAGGAATTAAGCAGATGCTACAATTGCAGGAAAACGCAAAGTATTTCAGTGCTCGCAGAGTCCTGTACGTACCTGGTTGTTCATAAAATATGTAAAGTCACCTAATGGTTCATTCGCCATTGTGGTAATGTAATCTGCACAATGAGATTTAATATACAGCAATTTCATTTTAAGAGGAGATAAAACAGGTTAAAAGGAGTTGCACATCTCCATCCAAAAGTCCAAATAGGAGTAAACAATGCCAATAAGAGTAAAATAATGCTTTTTTAGAAGAAACCTATTCTCAAGGTGGTCAATTTCCTTTAGATTTACGAAAGCTTGTGGTGAGCGCCACGAAAAGCCTTATCAGGACCATCTCGTAACTCCATGAAAAAAGTCGCTGAATCAGTTCTCGAATGTATTGCGGCCTGTATGAACATAAAGGCAGAGCATAGTAAGTGAAAGATAAGAGCTAATATTCTCCTTGTCGATAAGCTCCATTGACCAGGGCCACCACTACATTCGTTTTTTATGTCCTGAAACAGCTAACACATAACGCACGTACATTGTTTGCTTTCCTTCTTAAGTTTAGTGGGTAGTGGGTTGGAGAATTTTTTTGCCCTGCTATGCATACTCATTGGATAGGTAGTCGAAAGCAGATGAACTTATGGGAGATCAGACCAGAAAAGCCTTCTCTACTTATTAAAAGACTTCGTGATTTGTAAAAACTTTTTTTTTTTTGGAAACCTTCATTCATTGGTAATTCGGCTAAAAATTATCTGCCACTTCATTTTTATCACTATGATGATTCATGGTTACTGTATGGTATGTGAGGCTGTAAAAATACCGAAATATACTGAATATAAGCCACAAAATGCTGACATCAATGGTCTGCATGTTGAACCATAGTAGTACGAAGTAATTGCTAGCAAACATGCCATTCATACCCAGCGATAGAGCAGTCTCTTCTACAATCCTTCCGTGTTTACAAACACATAAATCCTTAGGTTATTGTAAAAATTATTGCTCATTGCCAAATAATCAACATTTCCGTTAAGGCTGAAAACTAGGCGTCATTCTAAGCCGCTGAGGAGCGTGTGGGGCAGTGGCTAGAGGCGTCCTGAAATACAACAGGATTCGAACCAGTATCCCAGGGTCATCAAGCATTGCACCCTCAAGGGTCGGCAAATTGGTACCAATCCTGTCTGGGAGGATAGCAGCACTGTCTCTATACATCGGTAGGCCACCGCGAGTCATTGCATAGGTCAGATATGGACTCAATCACCTATAACGACCTTTGATGAAGTTGAATGCATGGCGCATCGATCAGGGACGTCGAAATCTTTATCCTTTATCTCTCCCAAGCGGTTGCAGTGCTAGACGCAGTGCGTCCGTCTTATGTTAATAAAACTAGCTTTGTCATCTACAAATCCTTGTGAAATCTTGTGCATATTTTTATTCTCCTTGGGCGATAGTCTGCAATCAACTACGTAGGGATTAAGGTCCTCATTAACTCGTGATTGGTACACAACAGAACAACACCACATTAAATTACGCAGCACACATAGCATAGAATATGCATACGAAATTAATCTGCAGATGGAATGGAGATCACATATCCAATTTGTCTTGATAAAGAGCGGATGAAAACTTTCGGTACATGCTTAACCCTTTACGTCCAACTGTGAACGTGCTGCACAACACTAGGCAATCATACGACTGCGATTCTCGAAGTAGTCGAGTTCCAGAGTATTTGCTTAATGTGGCTTTTAAGAAAACGCATTATCAGAAGTTACTTGTTGAAATTATTTTCCTTATTTTGATTTGAAGCTTAAATCTGCATCGCTCAGATGAAAGCAATAATCCTATACCAGTGGAACCTTTCAAGGAAACTCGAAAGCAATATTTCTAAATGTCATACCGTTGTTTGCAACATGTTCCAGTATAATAAAAAGTCATCACAGAAGCATTAGCTCCGACTAGGGTGTTTTTATAACGGAAACCACTAGAGTTCCAAACTAAATTCGTAGGATCGCTGGCATGAATTAACCCCAATTCAACTGGGTGGGGAAAATAACACAGTTCAGAGCGGAACCTTATGATCAGCGGGTTGCATTATTTGATTCCGATAATAGTAAATGATTTGCAACAAATTGCACCACACAATTCGCTTTGCCCACAAAATAACCATGGTTTGATGATGTTGTTCTAAATGTGAAAAATGATGGTTCTCTGGATAAGTTCGCTGTAGTCCTCGAAGCATTTTAACCGTCTCTTGTGTCTCTTTTTAAACTATTTCATGATGGCTTCACTCGTTGGTCTATATATGTGAGTTTAAATCCCTCTGGGGACGATGAGTTTGAGTGGGAGCAAGGATGTTTTGGCCTCTCGACTCATCCGTACTAGCAATTGTGAAATTATTTGCGATCATATTTAATGTACACAACATATTGTAAGAGAAATACGCATTCAATCACTATTTTAGTGAAGGTGGCTTAGATCAACACTACAAAGTTCACTGTTTTTCTTCTTATTCTTTTCCATTCTCGTTGTTTTGTCGTATTCTTAAGCTTATACGAAGTGATTACCAAAAAACTCTTTATTATAGCTAACGTTTCGGTGCCTTGGAACTCTACAAAGCCACAGCGATTTGAGCCGGGATCAAACGACAAAATCCTATGTTCCATGCAAGTCGGTTCTTCAGAATCAACTCTACCAAAACCCACATCGCGAGACCCATCTGCTCTGGTCATCCGACTAGATCTCATGGCGGCTCTGAAGGGAGTGAAGGTACCGAAACGTTAGCTACGATAAAGAGTTTCCGGTAACAGCATCGCGTAAGCTCGTGAATACAACAAAATACTGGACGTTTACCAGAGATTGAAAAAAATAATGACAAGGATAAATAAAGGATAAAGCTCTCGGCGTTAATCAATCTCTGAGGATGCGCCATGCATTCGACTTCATTAAGTACCGTTGGAGGTGATTGAATGCATATCTGGCCTTTACAGTGATTCGCGATGGCCTACCGATGTATCGAGCCAGTGCTGCTATCCTCCCAGACAAGTAGCAATTTGCCGACTCCCGGAGGGATAGAAGGCTTGGTGGGTCATGGGGTTGGGGGATCGATTCCACGTGTGTGTCGCAGTGGTTCCTCCAACCACAGCGCCACAAGCGCCCTTAATAAAAAATAGGTTTTTTAAAACCAATATTTAAAGCACAATCACAGTCGAGAGGAAGCTGATTTTTTTGTCAACAGGCAGTAACATCTCTATTAATAAGGTAGTGAAGGAGCACAAAATTTTACAGTCTTATAGAACAGGTTTAGTATAACCCAAGAAATTTTGGTTTAAAGTTGACAGCAGAAACTCGTATTTCGTATGCTATGCATTCAATTCAATGCGTTCTGCGGCAAGTCTGCCAAAGGTGCAGAAAAAAAATTTCTAATCAGCATAGTGGCGAACACATGATACATAGCTCAAATATATACCTACCTACACTTTCCAAAAGATACGTGCTTACTTACTCTATTACGATAAAACTCCACCTTTTCCAAGTCCGCAGAATTTTTTCACCGGGCGTCACATTCCAAAGAGCGAATGGAATGAAAGGTTGCCAACTCGTGCTTCTGGACGAGATGACGTCTCTGAAGGCATCATCTATGGACGGTTGCTCCGCTTGTGTCAGAAGTTTTAAGGATTTTCATGATACAAGACGTTTTTTTTCCAATTTTAGCCTAAGAAACTTTCAAATCTACGCTTAAAGTGTAGAGTTTCCTTTATATTTTTTCTCAAGTTCTCAAATCAGCGAGTGCCGTAGTTATCAAAGAAGTGGCATGGTTGCGAATATATTTAAAAAAGCCTTTACCACTTCACAAAATGATTCGTCGTGGCCTATCGATCCATCGAGCCAGTGCTGCTCTACTCCCAGACAAGTCCGGTAGCAATTTGCCAACCCCGGAGGGATAGAAGGCTTGGTGAGCCCTGGGTGCGGGGATCGATCCCAAGTGTATTGCATGCAGTGCGGCTCTCACCACTGCGCTATACGCGTACTTGGGCATAGAAAACGATTTTATGAACTTCATAAAGTACTAAACATCTTAGAGAAGAAATAGATTCATAGATCCATTAAGTGAGATCAATGTTTTTCTTCATTTAAACGCTCTCCCGATGTTGACCGAAAATGTTTTGTTTAGCCGCAAATGAATGACGAGGTGACATATTGCTTTAAATAAAAGCTTTTTCACACTGTAATAAAATGGACGCAGTCAATATCGATCGATCTTGGAGAAGTTGGAGTTTTCATCGACTTACTGATTTAAACAATAGCCAGATAAAAAAAGACTGATAGAAAATGGAAGAAGAGCAAAGGATATGACATTCTTAAGTTATAGTGAGATGTTAAAGAGGTAGTTTTCCAAACACCTCTACGAAAAAAAGCTCTTACATTGCTCTACCACAAAACAAGAAACAAAGTCGTTGACGGGGGAAGAATATTACTTAGATTGGAGAGGCCTTAAAGTCTTTCTCTAGTAGGCTCTCAAAAAGCACATGCAGACCCAGATCAATTGTTTTATTCCTGTCATAAATAACACCAGTTTCTATTTCTACACTACTACATGGTCGAAACTTGGAATGCCCACACAATACATCAGAAAAATGAAAGCTATGGGAAATATATAGTAACATGGAAAATACGAGAAAATGAACGCATGAGCTATTTTATGTAATTTTTTATGCATATATAAAATGTACCCGAGATAAACGCGCATGGCATAATCTCACAACTTTCTCACATCCAAAATTTGTTGGTGAGGAATCCGTGAAATTTGAATCCAGAAATCTCTTTGTACCATGAAAAGAGTTTTTCTCAAGTTCGAGAATACTGCTTCACTACTAAGGTATAACTCAAAAAGACCGATTTTCTATAAAACTCGGCATAATAATCGATATATCTGTATAAATGTTGTCACGAACTTCCCTATTTTAGGCGATGCGAGGTTGGTATATCCGTTCTTATTGTCGTTATTGTCTTTTTTCAACGGCTGACGCTTCGGCGGCTTCGCCTTCCTCAAAGCCTTGTCGTTGGACTATCCGTTTGTTGTTCACGAGGGACGAAGAACACACGGATACTCCAACGACAAGTCTCTAAGGAAGAGGAGTTCGGCGAAACGTCAATCATTGAACAAAGACAACAAGAGCAATAAAAATAAAAAGGAGAAAGCTCTCGGCGTTGATAAATCCCTGAGTGATGCACCATGCAGTCGACTTCATTAAGCATCGTTTGGAGGTGATTGAATGCATATCTGGCCTTTACAATGACTCGCGGTGGTCTACCGATGTATCCAACCAGTGCGCCTATCCTCCCAAACAAGTCTGGTACCAATTTGCCGATCCCGGAAGTATGGAAGGCTTGCTGGGCCATGGACGCGGTGATCGACTCCACGTGTGTGTTGTAGGGTGCTCCTAACCACTACCAAACGCGCCCCTAATAAGAACAATAACATCTGTGCGAACCTCGCGTCGGCAGAAAAGGGCAGTTCGTAAGAACATATACACAGATTTATCCTAAGGTATAATAGTAGTAAGCTACTAAACTTTAACCATCAAACCAGCCGAGTTCCTAGTGTAGAAAAGAGGTTATAATAACTCGGTTAAGTTATAATCGATGTAAGTATTGTATGCGAAATAAACGAAATATCTAGTAAAGTCTAATATCTATCTATATCTAATATATCTAATATCTATCTATGTATCTAATAAAATGAGAAAAAATGATAAAAAAACGACCAACGCGGAAAAATTAGTTCCTGTGGAGTTCTATAAATCTCGTTCTTAAGACTAATTGAAAAAACTGCTAGACAATCGAGTGAAAGCAGATAAAGCATTAACGACTAATTCGACTAACTTACTTGATTTACTGTCTTTCAGGAGATTCATGAATCTGAGCCTACAGGCTGTCCATTAAAAAAGAGCGTCAGCTGACTCGACGGGTACTGCTCATTCAAATCCACAAGGTCATTATGTCTCCGTGTAATTGGCTGGCAAATTTTGCGAGGTAAGAAGAATGAGGACGCTGTGAGGCCGGAACTCTTTATCGACCAAAAATTAAGCGAAAGACGTAACAGAGAGCCGTAGTGGAAAAGGTTGAGAAAAATCAATTAAAAGAGTAGAACGAAAAAACGGGATACTGGCTACCTCGCTGCTTACACTTTACAGATATAAAATCGTGTTATTAACTGCACTCAGACGAATACGTTAAGAGTTAAAGGATTTTAGTACTATCGAAACACACAAGTTCTTTCGAGGCAAGGCAAGTATTTCCTAGCGGGCTATCGCCTGCTAAAAATTTGCGCTTGTGGACTAGTCTCATGTGATTGGTCATTTTCTACTTAACCCGCCCCTATTCTCACATCAGAGCGCGCCTTTATGTTTTTTAAAGAACCTAAATTTCAGAAAACCACTCGGCAAACGATGCATTCAAAGGAGGATGAATAGCGAAGGCTATTTCCAGTAATGCAGCCGAGACGGATAGCAATTTCACTTTTTCTGTTGGAATACTAGATCTTCGATGGAATACAATGCCACAATGTAATACATGAAAGATGAGGTCACACACATGCAAAGAATTCCGAAAGAGCCAGGTTTTTATCCCAAAAGGACAGCTGGCAATGTGGCGTCAAGCTAAGAGACAAGTGTTCAGCACACTAACATTACCTCCCGCAAACATCAAACATAGTATAAGGGACGTTCGTGTTTGACGAGCCGTCATGTACAAAGAACGACGACTGATCAATTAGCGGTGTCGCCTAAACTAGAGATTCCCACATTTCCATTTAGAAACCCATCTATTAAAACCTGTACCACGACTAAGCCCAGTGAGCTACCAGTGACCCTATTCTTGTCACTAACAGTAAAAAGGGTATTACACCAGAAGCATGATGTTCTGTTGAGAGAGTGGAGCCCATTGAACAGCTCTGAAGAGTTACGGGACAAATGAAATTGATTTCTGCTGGCTCTAGTTGGTCAACACCACCAAGTGGAACTACAGGTGATACGGGGTGCCAATCTATTATCTTCATATCCCTGTCTACTTTTACTGTATAGGACGTGGTATCGTTTTGCGTTTACAAGTAAATGAAATGAACTATCACTAAAATGTGGACCGAACGGTTCACTCACGGTGAACGCTAGGAAAGGCGTCTCTTTAGCACACCTGGAAATTCATTACAAACCGCTAAAAACTCTTTAGTGGGCGATAATAAAAAAGGGAGAAAGCTCTCGGCGTTGATCAATCACATAGGGATGCGCCATGTATCCGACTTCATTAGCCATCGTTTGGAGGTGATTGAACGCAAATCTGGCTTATACAGTGATTCGTGGTGGGTAACCGATGTATCGAGTCAATGTCGCTATCCTCCCAAACAGGTCTGCTAATAATTTTCCGACCTCGGAAGGATGGAAGTCTTGGAGAGCTCGGGCGCGAGATCGAGCCCATGTGTATTGCAGCGCGTCTCTAAGCACTGCGCTACATACGCCCCGTTGAGCGATATTGTCCATAAACATCACATTAGTATTAATAATTCTACTTTGTAAAGGAAAATGTCCATAAGAGTTATAATTTTTGTAGAAATATAAGAACAAATTTCTAAAAGCATGCAGCCGAGAGGTTTTCATCGATGTCTATACACTAATTTCCAACGCAGAAAATTAAGTCTTCATACTTAAAAATAATAGATTGATTGGAAACAAATTCGATTTTTAAATTCTCGTTGGCGAATCGACAAACATTCGAGTTCGTAGTGAAAACTGCTGATTTCTTAACTACGCCTCTCTACTGTAATGACTCCAACAAGATTCTAGAAGTCGTAGTAGATGGTTCCTTCATGATTCCAACAAAACACTGGTCACACAGTCGTCACAATGTCCACTCGAAGTGAGTTTGCCTTCGAGAAGGGTTTGCACGCTCTCGCCTCGACGAGCCACCTTTCTGAAAAAAAGTAGTCAATTTTTACACGGAATTCACCTTCCATCCGTTCCTTGGACAAATGCAACGTGAGTATTGTACGCCGTTTCACTGCTATAAATTCTATAGTTGAAAAACTGCTAGAACCTTCGTGTCTTTCATTTTTTAGAAAAAACTCGTGCACTGAAGTAATAGATAATATGAACATAACTAGATCAAAGTTGCTTAGAACAAAACTTCTAAATCCCAAAAAGCAGAAACTGGAACTACTTTCCTGAGAACTTGAATACCTTATTGGTGTTCTAATTGCTGCAGAATTGGATGGTAGCATTACTTAGTCTTTTCGCTTCTCACCAGCTGCTTGGCTCTCGATGATGGACTTCAAACTAATTCAGATGGTAATCCCCGTTGCCATAACCCTTCCCATGGTCATGCTGATGACTACTACGCTCCTATGCGCAGAGTAGGGTATCGGCAACATTGGGAAGATATCTTTATTTATATGATCTTATAGACTGTCTTCTTAAGCTGATGCAAAGGTTGGTACACGTCTTCATTGTCATTGTCGTTGTTGTTGTCGTTGCTGTTTGTGTTACAGATCGGTGGCTCACGTTTCGGCCATTTCGCGTTCCTCAGAGCCGTTCTGTTAACAGAAGGAAAGGAGAGATAGGATTAGGGAAATAATCTTAATCCTGAATCACTTAACAACAAGAAAAACTTCTGATTATTTGTGTTCCTCTTCCTTTACAAAGTTGTTGAAGAACTGTTGCCGTTCTCCTACATCCTATCATCTGCAATCGAGTACCGTATGATTTTAATGGCTCACACACCTGGAACAAAGTTACATTCTGCAGTTCAGTACTTTAATTAAAAACAAGGTGATGATAGAAAGACTATTTAAGACCGAATTAGGGAGAATAATCAGAAAACCGACGTAACCTTAGGAACTAAAGGACACTAAAATAGGATGTTGTGGGCAAAGTTTCGTTTCGAAAAACCCATTATACAAGTAAGCCTTCGAAAAATGAGTGTTCAATATGGTCAAACGGAACAACGTGAAGAAATGTTGAAATTAAAGAGCAAAAACAGCATGTTAAAGTTGATCTCTACATGAAATAATAAAGCAAGAGAGATTAAAAACGATAAAGGGTAAAGCTTCCGGTGTTAATGCCTTGGAAATCCACCATGCATTGTACTCCACTAAGATCGTAGAGTTGATTGAATGCATAACTGGAATAAACAGTTGGACTTTCGTTGACCTACCGGTGTAGACATGTTCAAGCTCTTATTTTCCGAAGGTACTAATCTGCTGAACTCAGAGAGGTGGATAGTTTGATTGACAAGGGCAGACGATCGAACAGAAGACCACGTTTGTATAGGAGGACATCTCTAACCACTGTGCTACACGCCACCGCTTGAACGGTCACGGAGATTTTAAATCCTCTTTATATCTGACACAATAAAAAACGAAGGAAATTCAACGTGTGGAACATTTGTATGTAGCAGAAATTGTACATTAAAAGAACAGAGTTTTATGTTTCAACTTAAAGTTTCACTATTTTTAACGCAGAAGAAAAATGAAGAAAGGAAAACGTGAAGAATGATGGGATAAAGCAGACTTACAAGGGACATAATACCATTTGATTAAGCATAAAGGATAAATATATTGAACCGTTGAATTTAATTTGTTTCGTAGGTGCGATCTTCACAAAGGTCACGAACATATTTACAAAAAGAATTATGTCTAAAGCAAGAAATGCCGCGCAGCTTTCTAAACAGTACAATTATGATTTTAACCTTTTTACTTACTGCCTACTCTTTTTGATGGCAGGGTATATTGCGAAATATAACTTCAAGGAAGCTGAGATATTTGCAAAACTCTGGACCGCAGCTGCCTAAAAGGTTAAAATTGTGATTATAACTATAGCCTCAGCTTAACTGGGTTCAATGCCGATTTGGGCTCCCCAGATCAATCCCGTTGACGAGTGATTGCTGATGGCAAAAAGATCGACAGAACTAGCTGAGAGACAGGCGAAACGAAGGACCCGCATGGTGTGGTGGTGAACGCGTTACTCCCCGGAAAGGACAATAGCGCGTTCGTTCCCCACCATAAATATTTGCGCTCCAGAGTTTTGCAAATATCTCAGCTTCGTTGAAGTACAGTTACGAATTTGAAATCCGATTGAGCCCTTTTCATGATTTCCATTTAAATTATTAATATTCGGAGATGTTCCTTAGAAGACGGACTTGAGTTTCTCTTTGCTTCTTGGTCTCATCTCACAGAAATGTAGCTAGAATTCTGCTTTATATGTCCGATTTCTCGAGATGGATAATCGTCAAAAACGGCTGATTTCCGTCACTCAATTTGAAGCACTGCTAGGAGAAGCTTGAGGGTGACATGGGTCAGCCGGGCTCAAGAGATATCTTAACTAGACATCGTGAATGACTGAAAAAAAAGCCCACTGGAAGGACGTTACACACCATCTAGTCACAGGAGATAATACCAGTTCGTTTTTCTTCAGAATCCACCTTTAAGCCAATTAAATTATTGGAACCCCAGTCAGTAAATAGTACCCTTGAAAAAACTTCCCTTCCAATAGGCACGATATTGACGAATTTGAGAGTATAACGTCGAACAGAGGAGGTAGGAAATATGTTTTTTTTTACAAAAAAAAACGGTCTGGAAAGATAACTGTTCCGCTCCGGAAATCTTGACGAGAAGTACCGCGTAGTAGCATGTGGAATTACAATGTTCCACTATAGGGAATGCTCTACTAGGTTGACGAGATCCGTTGAAGCCCTTTTACATTGTCCTGCTGTTTTTAAAATTTATTAGAATAAGACTTTGCTTAGGTTTTTGAACCAAAAAGAAGTGAAGCATGTTGTGTGACATCTGGAAAACAGCGCTCACACAGATGTTGTGAGATGTTTTTCTCAACGAACTACGGCGATTCTAAGCCGAACTGTTTGGATGCCAATTCAAAATCGTCGACGTTGACTAAACGCTTACCACGATAAGAATTCTTCAGGCACCAAGCGATAAAAAGTTGTATGGGACAATATTTGGCCTATACAAAGGAAGTGGGGCTATTTTCCATCCAAGCTTCTTCAACTGCTTACGAAATCTCGTAAATGTGTAGTATAACGTTATCGAATAAAGAAATTTGACATGCTTAATCCTCTCTAACAGCACCGTAGTGACGCTGCAGCATTCACTTCGACGTCCGTGTTGATTTTTTGTCCTGCCAATAAGATACAACAACCTTGGTGATGCTTAGTTTCGCTATCGGTTAGATGTTGTTTCCGTTATGAAGTCCAGAAACCAATTACCACGTCAGTAGAGCACCGATTTCACATCCCCTCTACACACTACCTCAGGAACTCCTTTCCATGTGCATGTAGCAGCAGCAACTGATGGAGTGCCACCTCATCACCACGATTTCCATCCCTCAACTTGCGTTGACATGGAGTCCATTGAATCATGACTCTACTGCTGAAGAGCGAATATTGCCGCTTCTGGTGACGAGGTGAGAAATGAGATGAGTGCTTTGGCGAATTTTCGAGTAGTCGAACCTACACTTAGTAAACATGCATTAGAGACGTGGTGTTATCATAGAACGTTATGCGAACAGAAGAAAGAGCACCATACCTGACAATATTCTTTGTTATTAAAAAGGATAAAGGATGATTGATAAAGCATAGGGCATTGATCAGTTTCTGAGAGATGCGTGATGCATTCGACTTCAATAAGCATAGCTACCAACCGATGTATCGAGTCAGTGCTGTTATCCTCTCAGACAGGTCTGGTACAAATTTTCCAATTCTAGAGTGATGAAGGGCTTGGTTTAGAAAGCGCGCAGGATCGAACAGCGACTCTGCGTGTATTTCAGCGCATCTTTAGCCGCTACAGCTACATAACTCTGTTGAAAAACATGTCATCAGTATGTCATTCGAAGATCATGGAATATTCCTGAGGTTAGAAATAGATGACCTAATTCAGTAGAACCACTTTAATGTTTTGGAACGTAACTCTGGGCAGCTGACACTTCCACTACAAGGTCACTGAACTATTAACAGAGAAAATGATGTGAAAAAAAATGTCTAGGTAAAGGAATAAAAATGAAGACAAGGGGGGATCTCACGACTCTAACACTCTATCCGTAGTGTGCACAGCTTGACTAATTCCGACTAGAATGTCAGACTAAAACTTTGAACATTATGTTTTGATGACCTTCCTAGGGAAACAATGCCCCATTGCACACCGATGTTCAACACCAAGATAGACACAGCCATAACAGCTTGGTATACCACCAACAGAACCGTTAACATCAGTTGCTTAGGTTCTTCTCTCAATTCGTTCAATACCTTGTAACCAGCATCTAAGCTAATAGCTGAGTTCTTCCCTTCGTTCGGAAGCAGCTTGACGACGTACCGTCTTCTACCTTAACTGATATATCGATTGTTTGTTGAAGCAATTCTCGGTAGAACCTCGAGATAAGCTCTCTGTGGCAGCCACAGTTCTGAAACACAAGCAGTGGCTGGCCTTTGTAGATCGGAGGGACGGTTGCTGGCTCTCTACTAGAATTCTTCCAGAATGTTTGCGATTATTAGGACTAGTCGTTGCATCGAAGATGGGCGATCACATAAGAAAAACCGGTTAATGTTGTTAAGATCCTACTAACTGCATAAGGCCACTACGCCTGCTTTTTATTCTCTACTTCATTGAAAAAAGGATATAATTTACAACACTGGCAGGTATACTTGTCATTTTCAGCTTCCTTATAATCCTTAGAGAACAACGATGCCACCAGTCGGCAGAGGGCGATTTCAAATCTATGCTAGAGTACACGTGGAGATAATGCGGTCGAATAAAACTAGGAGTCACTTCGACTATTAAATTTGTTCGTGAAGATATCTTCCATTTCTCTCCTGAAACATCAAAACGAATATGTACCAGAAACTATATAAAGTCTTATATATAACATTTGTGACAGTATGCATTGGTTTCAATACACATGGTGGGCAGAGCGGACAGTATGCATTGATTTCAATGCCAGTGCATATTTTTTCAGACTGTCGATACCACCGCAAAGAATTTGTTTGCTACAGTTCCTGTATGTAGTCGATAGCTTTTCCATTACAGACGTTTTCCCAGGAGTAAGTTTTCTTTACAACAAAGAAGAAAAGTCCTTCGGACGAGTTTTTCAGCGCATACCGCGAGTAGCCCGACGCTGCAGCTTTCACACAAAATTAAGCGTCGGAAGCGATGTGATATCATAGTGTTTCCAGGTCGTTTGAATTAAAATACAATTTTACTAAAATATTTCTAGGAAGGGAAAGAACTGCATGGAACGTACCACTTCAGCTCTTACTGAGAATAAGCAATCGTGGTGGAAACGACGGTGTATAATAATGGTACATCATCTACAACTACTTCACATCGGCCAACATGGACACCATGGGTAATGATGGAGTAAAGAGGTAGCCGTACCGCGTACAAATTACAATATCTATACGAGGAAAATTCTCCTCCCAACGGTTTACCGCTTCATCGCGGCTGGAAGGTATTCCTGGGTGTTGGGCTGCGACGTACAGCAGGGGGAATTCATCCCCGGAAGGGTCTCCCAAGCTGGGAAGGAGTCCGGCGTTTCCACCAGGAAGCCCAGCTAAGAGTGAATCAATACCACAATTCACCACCGCCCTAGTATCAAATTAGTCGCATGGTAGTGAATCTCTCCGTCATCCACAAGGGCGGCGGCGGCCTGTGGTGATGACGACCTGGGGCAGACTTTGGCCAGGCTGACCTCGGGACTCCAGGGAACCACAATGGCTAAACCAGCAAAACTCCGAAAAATGGAACTCATGCTGAGGCCCGCACAACCAGTGAGGACGCGCCATCCAAATCTCCAAGCATACGAGGAAAACCGGAAAAAAAATCGTCGGAAAATTGCCGTAGATCAGGAAGCAAAAGGCATTAGTTCGACCCCTGGCCCAGCTCTCTCCTCCAATCCATGTACGAACGTCTTAGCCCAGCTATCTCCAAAATTGCAAAGACTCAACCAGCATTCTACGACATTCATACAGAAGTCGAAATCCTCAAAGCAGCCGAAAGAAGACACGAAATGTTCCAAAACCTTTGTGAACGATGAAAACGAGGAGAACGAATCGAGTACAAGAAGTGCTGTGATCTGCACAGTAGATATGATGACGGGCTGTGTAAAATAAAAATAAAAAAATAAACGGAAAAGTGTATGACTGCAAAAAATTGTGACCCATAGACTGCTGGCCCGTCTCCTAGCTGTCGTATATCGCGCTCCAATGCTAACTTCTAGGAATTCCACCTCCTCAGGCAGAACCCGCACGTGAATTTGATTATATCTTCAGATGGCCGGAGAATATTCGCAGATGGGATTGAACTCACGGTGATCTTTATGCTTCACCTTAACTTGGCGTTGTTCTATTCAACGACTAACTGTTTGTAGCTGCAAATATGTAAACAGTTCGAAAGGTCGAACAAGTGTTTCTCTGTTCTGATTCTTAGAAAACTAGTGATAGTTGGTCTTTGAAAAGTTTTCCGTTAATGTTGCTTCATTTGCATTGCATTCGATGCGTTCTAAATCTCAGTTGCTTAAGTTGTCCTCACAACTTCCTTATGCTTCAAAAGGGTTACATTTTGTTTCCTTTGTTCCTGTCAGACATTCCTTCAGATGATGTTTGTGTCTGAGTGACGTCGGAAAGGCTTTTTCCCTACAACTATGGAGAAGGGTGGGGTCGTTCCTATGCGGCTGTTCACCAACTGGGAGATGGATCGCACAAGTTCTAGCGTTGTACAGAGGGTCTGCTCATTAAGTGTGAATCGTGTAGTCTTAAACTCCTTGCCAACGCAAACTCATTCCATTGTCTTCACAGCAAAGCTGGAAGTAAGTTCTTGCTTTACTTTGGTTTCTTTAGACTTTAGTTTAGTTTTAGTTTAGTCCTTTCTCTAGTTCTTACTTTTTTTTCTTTGTTCTCTTCATCTTTTTTTCGTTTTTCTTTTCTTTCTTGTCTTCCTTTCTTTTCTCCTGTTTTCTTCTTTCTTAGTTCTTATTTTGCAGTACTTTTACTTAGTGCTCCAGTTCTTGTTCTCGGTTATCACTTCATTTTTTTAATGTTTCATGTACATATATACATACATACATACATACATACATACATACATACATACATACATACATACATACATACATACATACATACATACATACAGACATACGTACATGTATATGTATGTGTATCTACGTATATGTTTATTGTAACCCAAATCTCCTCTTAAATCTCTCCAGGGTAACAAGAGAACATTACGTAGCAATGATGTCGAAGTGACACCATGTCATGGACGCGTTGATTTGGATCTCGATATTTCCTTTACTATCCAGGTTCAGCTTACTTTAGTGGACTTTTTCTGTTCTTTGTTCGATGGACTGTTCTGTATTTATGCATGCCGTTTAAGTATCCACATTTCATCAAACGGAAAGGGAACGTGCTACAAATTCTAATTCAGAGGAGGCGTAGGTATAAGAACAGGCCATTTCCGTCATCATTTAAGACTATAGCAGTTGGTATGGTCAACTTGACTCAGCTTCTACAGCAAGGAGGACTTCGCGAGATGTCACTCTGGTCATCTGATAGTAACAACAAGCAGTCTTCCTGTGGTTCGTTCACAGCTAAATTTTATCTACTTGCATCGTCCGTTGTTTTGTTTTTCTAAGGCTTTTTTCTTGTTTTTTATTCTCCTCTTTTCCTCTTTTCCTATCATTTTTTTCTCTGGTGGAGCAATTGTCATAACATCAGAATGTTTAATGGAAAATCTTATCCTAAGCATTTTGTCCATAACGTGAGGAACTAGAAAGTAACTACGGAACATTCCCCTTCAAGACGTGTACTAAAAAATAGTTGCACTATGTTTCAATGACAAATTCATGGCTTATCAGTATGGTGTTATACCAGTTTACAGCGCTTAAGGAAGTTTGTTCAGCCGTAGCAAGAAGTTCTGGACGATCCTAATTTGAATGAAGTGTTTCAAAAATCCCACAGTTAGTTGACCGAGTCGTCATATTTGTCCTGCGTGGAATAAAATATTAACCGTCAATGGTAACCTTGACTATGGATTTCTCCATGCCCAGGTTAATGCCATTTGAGTTGCATCACCCAACTTCTTACTCCAGTTTTGACTAATTTCAGTGATAAGGTACGCAGTTGTGGTAACTTCCCGAAATGGTGCGCTAAACTTTTTCTAGTGACCTTCTTTAACGACGCGTGTGGCGCAGTGGTCGGAGGCGCCCTGTAATACACATGGGATCGATCCCAGCGCTCCATGCTTACGAAGCCTTCCATCCCTCCGGGGTCGGCAAATTGGTACCAGCCCTGTCTGGGAGGATAGCAGCACTGGCTCGATACATCTAGCACGCGGCGAGTCTTTGTAAAGGCCAGATATGCATTCAGTCACCTCTAATGGTGCTTGATGAAGTCGAAAGCATGGCGCATCCCTCAAGGACCGAACAACAGTGAGAGCTTTATAGCTTTAATGGCTTCCTCTATCTACATATTTGTGATAACTGATGCGTTCATGGAACCTATGTCCTTCAGTTCATAAATTCGGTTACTGATGTTCCTGGCTTAATATTTGTTGTTTCCAAGTTTAGTGCAAAGCATCGGTCGGCTCTATTTGACCAGCTGCCAATCTCAACCGCTCGAAATTGATTTAGATAGGATGAAGAAACACAGTGTAATCGATGCTGACATGAGCGAAGATGATTCTGATAGTGATTACGAAGATGCACCAATTGATAGTGATATCAACGAACCTTCAAGTGCTCAGAGTGCTGCGAGGTGTGTTTCTCAAAAGGCTGTTATTCCACGGTAACGTTGATAAAATGAATGTTGTAACGAAGCTTTCCGAAACAGTACTTGCTGATTAAGGGTTAGTGGCATTTGGAGCTAATGAAGCCTTTTGTCTATTTTCTGGTCTATACAAACCCTCGAATTTTTTTTTATTTCACCTTTTCTCATGCGACATATTTCGTTTTTTCCTTACCATTTTAATCCAGGATCTCTTCGTTGGACTCCTTCTAGAGGTAGCATATCTCACCTAGTCGCTCTGTGGAACAGTAGGAGCGAGAACTCTGACAAGCGTCAGTTAAGCGATATGAGCGACATAACGTCTATGTAAATGAACATTAAAATGTATGGGGTTAAGAAGGTGTAAGCGCATGCACATTCCAGCATTGATTTCAGTAGTTCCATCGTGGCGAATTCGATCTTGAAGGTGAGGCATGCGGTTAACGTAATTATCCTGTTGACGACGTTAAATTGAAGCTTGAATGAAATCGAATACGTGAATAGCTGTTCGAAGATTTGCGGAATAGCTCAAAATAAGCATATCAACTGTTTCGCAGCATGTTTAGAAAGTCATAGAACATAGAAAAATGAATGGCCTACGAACCAGGTGACCATTTTCCACATAACGCTGGCCCACACGTCTCAAAATCTACGCTGCAAAGGTTGAACGAGCTCGTCCACCGTACTCGCCGGCCCTCTAGTATATCGACTAGCACTTGTTCAAGAATCTCAGCAGCTTCTTGTGCTTGTGCGAGGAATACTTCAGAAACCAAGCCGAGGCTGAAACTTCGTACATGCGCGCAGAATAAAAAACACTTTGTTTGGAAGGAATGTGTAAGATTCCAATAGTTTTATTTAGGTTAACAAGGTTTATCTTGAGCTAAGATATGTCACTGTAAATATGCATGGCGCAATCCTGTGTTATTTAATGGAAAACCTTGTGTTCAAAATGTATGTGTCATCTGTAGGGTTTCAAACTCATTCTGCCTTCGAATAATTGAGTTCTATTGATGTACTGAATATACGTTATCGATCCACCGATTACAGAAGACGAGCCGTTCAGTTGAATAAAGCGTCTCGTGTCAGCAGAAAAAACAATATAAGACAGCGATTCGTTACATTATTAAGGAAGTTCAAAGTTCCTGAAGAAGAGGTATTGAGCTATGAAAATTTTCTTCCTAAGATTTGACCCAATGTGAGCCATATGTTTCTTTTGTGTACGCTCGCATAAGTTGTTATGAGCCAATTTTTATGTCATACGTCATATTGCTGCAATATTTTGTATTCAATCACTTTTCCCCACTGTTGTGCTGTAAATACTAGATACTTGGATACTTGCATGGCCCGTCCTCACTGGTTGCGAGTCCCAGCACAATTTTCATTTTCTAGGAATTTTGCTGGTTGAGCCGTTGGGGGTTTCTTGAAGTCCTGAGATCAAGTTTACCATCATGCGACTAGTTTAATACCACGACGGTGGTGGATCCTCGTTTCGGTTAACTCTTAGCTGGGCTTCATTGTGAAAACGCTGGACTCGTTCTCAGCTTGGGAGACCTTGCTGGAGGAATGAATCGACCCGCTGCACATCGCAGTCCGACACTCTGGAACACGTCTCAGCCACGATGAGGCGACAAAAAAAACCGTTGGAAAGAATCCTGTAAATATTAAGAAGTTTCAAGAATAACTGTCTCGTAGATTTCCATGCGAAACAAAGAAAAAGCTCCATTGCAAAGGACTTACATAACAGCCTCTATTATTGCTTAACACTTAATATTTAGTATAGTTTTTCCATAGGTAATCCATCATCATCATCACCAATCCATCATCTTTTCCATCTTATTTACTTGTCAATAATCATATCTGATTGATAACACCAGATCTACTCTACTTTTTTCGAGAAAACATACTTAAGGGTCTCCCTTCTCGATCTGCTTCTGCTGCAATGGTGCATACAGACAAAGAGCTTCAAGATCTTTTCGAGGAATTGGAGAACATGAGTGACTCAGGTGACACTGTATTAATTTTATCCTTGGGTTCCTTAAATGAACTGCTTGGCTAAAATAAGAGATTCCGTACTGCATTGTTTGCTTAGCGACAGACAGTTGCTTCAGTCTGGTCTCTGTATGCTTCGGTTTAGGTCCGGAACTGGCAATCGATGAAATATCTATTGATAGCAATCCACGTCCTGTGCTTCGACCTTATTTTACGAGGTCGAAGGAGGTGCTTCCAGCTGTTTATGATCGGGTATGTCATTTGGTGTCTTATGATAATCAGTATAAGTACATTTCAAATTAGAAAGAGTTGTGGCCAAGAATTCCTATGGAGTGCTCTTGATCGAGAGATTAGTCCAATGTACCTATTACAAAAATATATCACTGTAACTACGAGCATTGTTGTATGTCGAATACAATACTTTCGACAAATATTCCTATTGCGATATTTGGTGTACTGCCGAATATTTAGGAAGTCGTTCTTTATGAAGTGCATTTTTGGAACTCTCCGATATATCGACCGCAGGGCACCAGATGAAAGTGTGGTTATTTATTTATATGTTTTTATGAACTGATCTTGTTGACCTGGTGCAAGGTTGGTATAGTTGTCGACATGGTTATTGCCGTTGTTGCTCGATGGCTAAGTTTCGGAAATTTCGCCTTCCTTCGAGACGTGATTGGGAGTATCACTCGTAACAGCACGGCTCTGAGGAAGGCGAAATCGCCGAAACGTCAGCCATCAACCAACCACGACAACAACAACGACCACTGTACCAAGCTCACATCAGCTCAACAAAATTCATAAAAACATAAATAAATATATCGATCACTTATGTCGAGGTTTATAGAAAGTCGGTCTTTTGAGTAATTTTGTGGTTATTTATTGCGATTGAGTAAATTCGAAAAGGGGTGGCTGTTGAACAGTCTAGCACAAAGATCATGATTAACTAATTAACTCTCCACTTCTAAGGAGTTCTTGGAAGTTTCACCAGGTGCGTCCATCGCACCTTCCTTCTACCTGTTCCATGACTAGGTTTTAGTCCCATTTAACGTTTTTCAGGCTAAAATTTGCTTTGAGAACTTCCTAAACAGAAACATCTAAAAAAACGCAAGAATATGTTTCGTTTTCACTTTCACTGCTTGCATTAGAGTTATCCACAGTGATCATGTAATGTTTTCATTGATTTCACTATCCTTAAGGACTTGCTTTTATTTAAGAACAGGTTCATTTTTAATCTCTTTCTTCAATTTTCATAGGAAAGTTCGTGACCAGGTTTTTCCAACATTTAGAAGTGTGACAGAATTAACACCTCCCAACGGTTTACCGCCTCATCGTGGCTTGGAGATGTTCCTGGGTGTCGGACTGCGATGTATAGCTGGTGTATTCGTCGCCCCGGCAGGGTCTCCCAAGCTGAGAAGGAGTCTGGCGTTTCCATCAGGAAGCCTAGCTAAGAGTAAAACCAATACCAGAATTCACTACCGTCCTGGTATCAAACTAGCATGATGGTAAATTTCCCTCTAATCCACAGAGGCTGCGACTGCCTGTCGTGGTGGCGACCTTGGGCAGACGTTGGCCAGGCTGTCCTCGGGATTCCAAGGAACCACAATGGCTTAACCAGCAAATCTCCGAAAAATGGTGATTGTGCCGGAGCCCGCACAACTAGTGATGACGGGCCGTTTAAGTATCAAGTACCAAAACAGAATTAACAACTATTTACTTGATGTATTTGCAACTCTTGATTTGTTGAGGCGATCGTTTAATTTCCAAAAGAACATGAAACTTTCGTCAGATTAGTGTTGGAATTCTTTAGTACTTACTAACTTCATCTTTGGGAAGAAATTCGGTTCAATTATAAATTTCGAGAGCATTTTTTCTCATAATGCCAGAGGAGGGTGCGTGACCATGATCCGTGGCCAGAAACGTGAAGTGTTATTTCTGTATCATATTACTTTAGCACTATTGTATGAAATATTTCACCACAGCTAGTGTTTCCTGTTGTTCTCTATGCCATCTCTGTCTATCGGTCACGTTGTTGCTTACATTTCTCCACACTTACCTGCAACTAAGCGGCGCGTGTAACGCAGTGGTCGGAGGCGCCTTGGAACACACGTGGGATCGATCCCCGCGCCTCAGGCTCACGAAGCCCTTCATCCCTTCGTAGTGGGCAAATTGGTACCAGACCTGTCTGGGAGGATAGCAGCACTGGGTTGATACATCGGCAGGCCGCCACGAGTCATTGTAAAGGCCAGATGTGCATTCAGTCACCTCCAACGATGCTTAGTGAAGTCGAATGCATGGCGCATCCCCGAAGGATTGATCAACGCCGAGAGTTTTATCCTTTTTTATCCTTTATGCCGGAGGAATTAGCAAAGTAATTGGTGATTAGTTATCCTAAGTGAGTCAAATTGCTCAATAAGGAGGTGAACATTTTACGTGTTTTGATAGCTAATGCTGGAATTGTACAGGCTTAGGGTCTCTTTGAGATAGGGTGAAAATTGATTCAAGGATAAGGTTTGAACTCAATTGGTTTTAAACCGTAGAACTGTTGAGAATTGAAGACGAAAACATCTAAGAGTTCAAGAAATAGATGCCCGCCGTAGTGGTATCGAAGCAGTCATGCTCACTTACAATTAACCCTAGTTTCATACTCATCCTATGATATTTACCGGGTTGCTCGGTGTGAAACGATCAGTCGTGCACTATTAGAATCCCGAAAATTTCTATTCGTTGTTGAACGGTTTGCAATAGGACGATTTCAAACGGTGTCTTCAGTTCCTCTACATCAACGAGTTTTTGGCATACAATCTTTATTTTCAAGATTTTCATCTCCAAATTTAAGTTTGTCAAACCAACCGCAAATTTCTCGTTTGCTGGCGAAGCATTCTCTAGATGTGGCATTAATTTGTTAACAGTCTAAGAATACGTCTGCATTTCTTGTCATTCAAAGACAAATACTTTTAAGTTTAGTAAGTTAAGCTAGGCAGTTATATTAAGGTGGAACGAATATGAAGCTCCAAAACGATCTACACAGCGTTCAGTTATAAAGGCTGTATATGAATGTACAGAAACGCTTAGCATTTCATACTACATAAGACAATGTTTCATGTCGAGTAGTTTGATCGAAATGGAACATTTTCAATCAAAATGAAATAATTGAAAGGCGAAACGAAGGATCCGTGTGGTGTTGTGGTGAACGCGTTAGCCCCCTAGAAGGGGTAATAGCGTGTTCGATCCTCACCGCAGACGCCTGCGGTCCGGTGCTTTGCAAATATATCAGCATCATTGTGGTTTCATCTTACATAATACCCTGCTATGACAAAGGAATAGGTAGGGTATAAAAATTGATCAAATTGAAACATTGTCTCCAAAAGCATTCCCCTTAAAACATGCGTACTTATATAACTTGTTATCACCAGGGCAGTAGGAGTTCTATTTCTTATCGAGAGTTGAGCGTCGGTAATTAGGACTCTTCATGATAGAAAGGCGATGTACGGGCAATGTTAGGAAAACTTAGGAGAAAAAAAGAACATCAAAAAAAAGTCGCGATTAGGGAAACATCGTTGAATGAGGCTGCGCATTTGGGTGGTTGTGTATGTTGTTAGAATAGACCATATTACGCTAAGACTGATTTCAGTTAAAGTCTTTTATTCTCAAATTTGAAATGTGTCATTATCGTATCTATGGCTTGGGTGGGTGATTGGCAAAAAAACTAGTGAATGATAGTCATAATGAAAAAAAAGTAATATATAAAAATTCATTGTTCGTAGTATTTACCGGATGGATTCCATTTGTAGTAGACTAGAAAATTTGGTTATTTTCAGGATGCCGAAAACGGTTCTGACGTCGAAGATGAAGCGGAGGACGTGGATTGGTCTTCCGAAACGGAAAAAGAACGTGAAAAAGAGGACATCCCAACAAAACTTTCATATGCTCATGAACTCCCCAAGGAATTACCTGTGTCGTCACTCGCTTCAACTGACCATGCGAGTATAACATACAGTCTTACTCGTAGTGTCCTTCTATGTATGAGCTTTACTTCCCTTAATTTTTGTGGCTAAGCAGTTAGTTTCAATTTGCCGCAGTTAAATAGAAGGCGGAAGCCTCTCTTCCTTTCGAGGTCAAATTGAGACCGGACTTGTCTGGGAAACGTTCGATCGCTGCAGTCCAAGTGGGAACGCCCTAGCTCGGTTATCTCAGGACTCCGAGGAGATTCGACTCGAGCGAATTCGTGAGGAAAGGAAAGTCTTCGGCAGCAGTCGAAGCCGCACTTAAAAAGTTGGGAGGTATTCGTGGATGATGGATGCGAGTAAACGAATCGAATGCGAGAACTTTTGACATCTTCACAGCTGATGTGAAGGACGGGTTGTGGGAAAAAAAAAGCACTTAGGTTGTAAAGTAAAGCTCATACATATAATTTAATGATTATAGGTCATATCTAAACCGCAGCAACAAATGGGATCATTGGGCAACGTGCCATTGGTACCAAGCACATCTTTCGGTGGAATTTCACATTTGTTGCCTTCTAGTTCAACTTCCAAGAAAATGGATCAGTCTTTTAGTTCGTCAGAAAAGAACTACGTCTCCGAGCAGGTCGTTTCTCATCCATTCCTTCGAAATTTGCTTTGGACGTCGAGTTGATGTTGAAGCGATTACAGCTTTCGGCGTTGCTGTCTGCTTATCCTGATATATCAACTGGTTGTTGGCTTTCTTCATTTCACGATCTACCTCATCTTTCCGCAATCCCTATACCAGCAATCGACTGCCCGTCTTCTAGTATTGTGAAGCTAGCGATGAGTCAAATCGTGAGCAAAATACAGAACTTGTAAGTGCTGGTGTTTTCTTTTCATGGATTCATGTTGCTGCCGTGAGTCTTTCAATTCTGTGACTTTTTTTTAGCTGCAATTCAAATTCCTCGAATCCTCCAATTACACGGGTTGGCGTTATCGGGGGAGATAAGTTTATTAATCAGGTGAACATTCTTACCTTTATTAATTATATGTTGCCTAGAGGTGATATTGACACGTAGGTAAGTTATCATGCTTGTGATACAGTGGCACAAGTTTTTTTTATTTACTCAGGGCTTAAAAAGGGTTGTATTAAAGTGCAGCCAATTTGGTCAACCTCGATCAAAAAGTTCGAAGCCTTAACTTCAAATACATTGTAACATCTTTATAATTACCAACAATTTTGTCTTCTCCTTTTCGGGAAATGAGAAACCTATGCATACAGTTTTCGCATGCATTGCAGTTTCTGCATGTGTTCTGCTAACAAATTAACCTCTGGCTGGATCACGGTGATTTCAAGCCCTTAAGACCTTAAGAGTTTTGCTAGCTTTTTGTTGCCGCACTAGAATCACCCATAGACCTAACACTTATGCTGTTGTATTCTTATACAATGTGCACTTCGTAGTTAAGACCAATAGCTTACTACATGATCGTGACTGCGTGGTGTTCCAAGGCGTCGAAGTGTGATGTACATCAGAAGATCGTTGCTACGGTGTCTTCGAAAGTAGGAAAGGATCTAAATTTTTGTTCGGATGCTCAGCTAGAAGTAAAGCTTCGGCATGGATGAGCCACTGTGATGCCCATTGCTACCTCCTTATCAAAAAATAATACGTTCTGCTATCATAAGTGTTTTCCGCCAAGCTAACGGAGTCCACTGTGTAGCTGTGGCGCCCGAAGGAGGAGTTTACTTATGCTGACTTGAATTTCTCAATTGTTGAGAGAATCACACGTGATAGTTTTCAAGTGACTGAACGATTTAGTGTGATGGTATAGGTTATCCATCTATAGGTTGCCGCAATGCGATGCACAGATATCCGGTTCCTTTCACGTGTGCATGTCATCAATGAAAATTGGACGTTACTTGGGTGTTGAGCACGTCATCGGCCTTTCTATAGCTCTTCGACATTTGATGTGATTGATAGCTGATGATTAGTGATTACTCTTGTATTGATGAATTGCAGCACTAATTTAAAGGTAAAAGTACGATTTACATCCCAGCAATGAAGTAGTTTCAACGAAGACGTTATCAGATTATTTAATTGCTGGGAAGTTCGTTTTTATCCTCCTTGTATTGTTTCTGTAATTTAAACATTTCGTTGTTTGTTGGTGGTTTAATCCATCATAACTTCGTGAGTGCAGATGATACTTTTACGGCGGAGAAATGCATCCAAAAAATGGGCGAAATGCACTAGAAACTTCGATGGCTGCACCCTGCATTGGTCAGCAGAGGGGCGTGTGCTTCTCCATGATAACACACGCGCACTACAAATGCTGCAAGGGTTGAACGATTTGGGCTGTAGAACTGTGGTTCATCCGCCATACTCGCTAGATCTATCGGCTATCGACTATCACTTCTCCACGCATCTCGATAACTTCCTGTGCGAGAAATGCTTTGGAAACAACCAAGGTCCAAATTGTATTCAGTGACTTTAGTTATGCTGAGATTTTTGCAAAACTCTGAACCGCAGGTGTCTGCTATGGGGAACGAACGTGCTATTGTCCTTTCTGGGGAGTAACACGTTCACCACCACACCATGCGGGTCCTTCGTTTCGCCTGTCTCTCAGCTAGTTCTATCGATCGTTTACATTATCACTTCCACCCCAGGAACACCTCGATAGGCGCTAAAATCCTCCTGCTCTTCATTTGTTTATTTTTGCTTGTTATTGATGTACTTATGCCACCTTGTCTTCTTGTCCCTAGGGAGCGTATGAAAAAAAAATACTTTCAGTGTTTGTTATCTCGCTTAACCTTTCTCACTAATTTGAAACTCCCAGATTTTGCGCGCGTATGTGGAATGTCTCCATCACAAGTCCTCAAGCAACTGGTTGCACTATCTCCGCTTTGCCATCATTCCTGCTCCACATTCCTTAGTGGCAAGGCTTCTTGAAGGTATAATGCATTGCTAATTTCTTACTTTACTCTGGAACATTTATTCGAAATGTCTGTGTAGAAATAAGAATGCATTTTGAACTTAAATTTCTATAAGCGTGCTCTTGAAGGTCTCGATGGGGAGCTTGATCAGCTATGTCATGATATGTGGGAGCGCTGGATTGACCTAAGTCCATCAGAAAGGGTGTCAGTTACTGAAAAGATGACAACGTGGCTCACTGCTGGTGGTGGCGCCTGCGTTAATCTTCCTATTGGAGAGGCTTTATTGCAGATGACGGAGAGAGGGCAAGAGGTTTGTGAAGAGCACCGTAAATTTTGCTTCTGGGCTAAATTCATCTTTCTTCAAATGCAGTTCTATAAAAACTGGTGTTTTGACGCTCTGTTGTTCCCATAGTTCAGTTTTTTTCGTTGTTTTACACCATTTTTTCTACCTTTATTTTTTTGCCATAGGAATTTCTACCAGTTTATTATGACATTTTGAATGCGTCCCATTATACGACGCATTGTTCTGAATTAATTCCTTTAGTGTAGTTTAACTCAGTATAATCGTGATAATAATATGGACGCGTGTGGCGCAGTGGTCGCAGGCACCCTGCAACGCACACGTGGAATCGATTCCCGCGCCACTAGCACACCAAGCCGTCCATCCCTCCCGGGTCGGAAAATTGGTACCACACTTGTCTGGGAGGATGGTAGCACTAGTTCGATACATCGGCAGGTCACCACAAGTCGTTGTAAAAGCCAGATATGCATTCAGTCACTTCCAAACGGTGCTTAATGAAATCGAATTCATAGCGCTTCTCTAAGGGATTGATCAACGCCAAGGAATTAATCCTTCTTAACTTTTAACTGTTATAAGTAAGTGTTTTGTTAACTTCTGCATCATAAAATCTGATTTTCAAGGCTGAAGCCTGTCGAGTGTTCGTACCGTTCCTCGCTGAGGTTCGCGTAGGGCAGAATAGTGAAGATGAGGATGGATCATTCGTATGTCCCTCTCCACGTACCGCGGAGGCAGAAAAAGAACCTGTTACGTCAGGAAGAGAGCGCGAATACTCTGCAGGTGTTGTTCATCATTTTTTTCCAACCCATTAGTTTATATTTCTTAATGAACCATCTACTAATTTTTTGTTGGATGTTTTCCAGGTATTAGTAGTTCACCTCCAAATAGCCCACATATTCGTGCAGCCGATGCTCGCGAAATGCATGTCGAGTATTGGCTCGGGAGGGATCCATCGAATGTTGGTGATTTAGAGATACGCACTCATTGGCTTCTTTACTCATATAATTTTAACTTACCATCCTAGTCATTAACTTTAGTGGAACAGTTGTAGGAGAATGTGAATATGCTTAGCTCGCAGAATGTTACACCGAACTCTAAAAAAGATGTCAGCAAAGGATCGATAAAGGCCAGCTTCCGTACACTTGTGATCACACGGTGTGTTTCGCTCAATCTACTGAGTTGTTGAGGATTTTTGAGTTATTTCATATTATTCTTTCATACAACGTCTTTTGAGAATTTTGCACCCATTCTCGCTATAATGTTTTGGTGTGGCGCAAGGTACAGCTTAGATGCAGTTCAGTGGAAGGAATTATAATAATTATGACCTCTCAATTACTTGCTAAATGTGTAATAAGTTCGTAGTAGTTAGTTCAATGAAATCCAACGTTTCTGTGCAGTTTACCTTTGAAAATCATAACAACGAGTTTCCTTCGAAATTGACTTAGCCATCTCATTAAACGTCATTTTCAAAGCTTTGTTTGACCGTGACTTCCACTTTCTGCTTTGTAATATTGGCGTGGTGGTGAACGCGTTACTCCCCGGAAAGGACAATAGCGCGTTCCTTCCCCCATCGCATACACCTGCGGTCAGGAGTTTTGCAAATATCTCAGCATCATTGAATGTAAAGTTACAATTAAACATCTATATATGTATGGCCCGGGTCGTTTTTTAAATAAGATTTCCCCGGGACGAAAACATTTGTTTTGTGTAGAAATTCTTTAACTATCGCAATACCACTGCTGTTTACACGTAAACATTTTTCCAGATCCTGCAGTCAACCACTTCTTTCCCTAAATTTCGTGAAGGAGAAGAAGAAAGAAAAAATGTTGCAGAAACTGGGGATGAAAAAAGGGACAGGTACACTATCTTTCGCGTATCCCATTGAATTAATTATATTAAGCAGGTCTATCATAAATGTCATTACAAATACACATTTGAACACTGTTGAAATGCAAGAGTATCTCTTTCTAGAAAACAGAGAACGATAACCCGCCTGTGCAAGTAGTTGCTGTGTCTCGATTACTTTGCAGCTGTGCGAGTAAACATGCTGATCTCACTGTGAATGTTGATGGATTCACATATGAGCGTATACGCTACTTCCAATGCAGCTCTCAGTGGCAGACGCACGTAAAGTCCTTTCCCGTTTCACTTATCGTGTAAGAAGCTTCATATCTGATATATTGAACACTTTGAACTTTGAAGGATTTCGGAATAAAACTGGGAAATCCATCTTTTCATCATGCTTTTCACTTCTTAACACTTGACCTACTTCAAATCTCGCCTTCAATGCCACAGAGTTCTGAATAGTTTTTGAGTATCTATCTGTATTTCTATCTTTCTGCTATCTCTATCTCTTTTCCTCGCATGGGTATTTGCCTTTTCAGTTTCGCTTGACCAAATCCTTCCATGCCTTTTGTAGGATTTGATAAAGAATTTTGTTTCTGTGAACTATCATGCTGTCGCGAACGTATCTCACAGTTCAAGACGTTTCGAGCTTCCTTGGACTTTTTGAATAAATCTTCGTTCTGATTCATTTAGCTTGTAACTATGAGAGTTCAGATGTTTCTTATCCTTCAAACATCTGCGTTTTCTTTGTTAATCACCTGAATGTCTTGGTGCTTTAGCTGCATTTGTATAACTCATTAATCATTTATAATACCCAAACCTAATATAAATGACATTAAAATCTGGTCACCTTTGATCATTCGTTTCGTTCTTGCGTCTCTTATAAAGTGTTACTTGTGGTTGATCATGCTTGGTGTAATAACGGACAAGATTTCGTGACATCTCTGTTTTTTGAGAGTGCTAAATGCGTATTCAGAACAACAGCGTTATGACTCATTCGTGTCTGTCGAGACCGTTTTGTACACTGTAATTCGATATATAGATCATTGCGCCAAAATAACTTAGCGGACCACTGAAGACATTTATTTTTAAAAGTGTAATTTTATTAGAGAACTAAACATAGTATCATGGAAATCCTTGACTGCTACTGGTCTAGGCATTTGGAAATGCTTCCGTTCATGAAGCTTTTGCATTTTGAGTATTGCTACGCTGTACACTTTTGTCAAAAATTTTCTAATGGCATTCTGAACGTCGTTCTCAAATAGTCTTTTTTCGCATACAGTTTTATATTCACCACAACGTGACGTCTGTTTCTTTGATTCTCGATAGTTTTTTGGAACATTGCTACTATTTGTCATACCTACAGGTGGTTGCACTCTATTTGGTCTATGCTCAAGTAGATTTGTATCTTGAATTTATAGATGGCAATCCTATAGACCCTCCCAACGCTTCACCGCCTCATCGTGGCTGGAAGGTTCACGGAGGGCGGATACATCAAACCAGCAGGGTATCCCAAGCTGAGAAGGAGTTCGGCGTTTCCATTAGGAAACCAAGCTAAGAGTAAGCCAATATCAGTACCAGGATCCACTACCGTCCTGATATGAAACTAGTCGCACTGTGGCAGATCTCTCTTAGGTCCACAACGGTTGCGATTGCCTGTGGCGGTGACGACCTGGGCAGACTTTGGCCAGAATGTCCTCGGTACTCCGAAGAACCACAATGGCTAAACCCGCAAATCGGCAGAGAATGGAAATTATGATGGACCCGCATAACCAATAAAGACGGGCCATCCAGGTATCCAAGTAGTCTTATGAGCACTGTCGTAGTAAATCCTCCATGATTTCGCCATACATATCTGGGTGACAGGTTCTTGGTTACAAATCTTCTACAAATTCTCCACTCCAACATAGCTCTTATTATCGTCCAAATGAGCTAATAACCTAAGCCAGTCGTTCGGCATATTTTGAGACTCATTGAGAGAACATGTAAATGCACTTTAACTCCTGTAATACATTAATTCACAGCGACCTCACAATTCGTGCCTTAAGCAGAGTTCAGCAAATAACCTGATTCCTCTAATTCTCATGGTGACTCGTTTTTTCTTTATCCGTATCTGTAAATTTCTCTAATAGCATAGCTCAAATGTAACCCTTGAATAATTCACAAAAATATGTTAGTTCTTTGCAGTCAAAGATGAACTGTTTATCGAAGCCAGGCTGATTTGCCTCCGAACATCCAGAAGTCCTCAGACACTTCAATCTTTTACCCCTCCCTCAACGCTGACCTCATCATCATTTTCGTTTTACTCCTTTCCACTTTCTTCATCTGTTCTACAAGGATTAAAAATTGGGTGGATGTAACAATATCTTTTAAAGAAACCGACACTTACTCTGTATATGCTGCTAAATTTTTGGCGCGCGTGGCGCAGTGCTCGGGGTCGCCTTGCCAATACACATGGGATTGGTTTCCGCGCCGATGGCAAATTGGTACCAGACTTGTCTGGGAGGATAGGAGTACTGGCTTGAGCCAGCAGGCCACCGCGAGGCATTGTAAAGGTTATGTATGCGTACTATCACCTCCAGCGATGCTTAGTGAATTCGAATGCATGGTGGATCCATCAGGGATTCATCAACGCCGAGAGCTTTATCTTTTGTGCTTCTTGTGTTGCTGAACTCATTGCCAAAAAGCCTGGCAGCATCGTGGTTGGATAGTGAGCAATTTTTTTCCCATTGGACACTAGATGTATTAGAAATGTCCCAAAAACGTGGAAATATACGTGCATGAACATCGAGGATGTGTAAGAAATGCACAGAAAAATGCATCAGCAACGTACATATGTAAATAAAGGATAAAGCTCTTGGCGTTGATCAGTTCCAGAGTGATGCTCCATGCATTCGATTTCAATAAGCATCGTTGCAGGTGATTGAATGCATATCTGGCCTTTACAATGTCTCGCTGTGGCCTGCCGATATATCGAGCCAGTGCTGCTATCCTCCCAGACAAGTCTGGTAACAATTTGCCGACCCCGGAGGGACAGAAGGTTTGGCGAGCTACGGGCGCATGGATCGATCCCATGTGTGTGTCGCAGGGCGTGCTTATACAAAGATTGAATTATAGGACAAAAAATGCGACAAGAATTGGAGGGTCCGTGTTTGTTCGGGCACTTTGGCCGGATTGAAGATGCGATGTACTGTGTGCGGCGAATTTAGACACTGTCCGACACGTGCGCCATAGATATTGCGAATGCTTTAACACATAACGATACTTTCAATATATTGGTTTTTTTTTGTCTCTACCTTTACAGCGTTTACAGTTTTGTACTCTTCGGTTTATAAAAGGATTCGATTTCCTTCTATAACCGAAAATGTCAACATATGAGCCAAATTTGACTCATAAGGTTCGAAACAAAGGTGTTAGAAATAATCAGATTAACTGATCCAATGAGTTAAAAATGCTTTCATTACGCCTATTCAAGTGCTAGGATTTAGCACATTGCAACTGCTATAGATACTCAATATCCTATGACCATAATGATTCAGTGTTATGAGATTCTTCGCTCAAATCTGTGAACAAATCAATTGTTAGTAGGTCGTCGAGAAAACCTCGAGCTTTGTAAGGTCGCCACTGCTTATCCAACAGTGATCGTCTGGAAACGCTATGCCTGCGGCCGCAAGGCGTCTGTTTGAGAGTTGGGTAGAGTTCTGAATAGAAACTGAAATGTCATTCACTGAATGGCAATAAGAGATAATCTAAAACTGATTCCCTGCAAGGTTCTCAAGATTCATCCTCATGATTAACGGAGTGAGAAACAGCCTACTCAAAAAAGTACAGTACATTATGGACCATCTTGATAAGACGCACTATTCACCTATGCTGTCCTCCTTGGTTCATTCAGCTGCTTTTGGAACCCAAAAAATAGCCAGGGTTAGAGCAAGATCAAGCTAAAAAAGAGCACGATGCATTTATGAACTTCGTTGATAATGAGGTGAAAAAAATTAACGCATAAATCTTCTTGGGTATCTTTAAAGATGTGTCTCCGTGAATGCAGCCATTTTTTATAGTAGGACCTGGAGGTTTGGGAAGATTTCGCGAAGTACAAGGCCTAAGTGGTCCGTAACAGACGCAATGTGCTTACAGTATCATAGTCCTCTCGATATCTCTACTAGGGAAATCAGTGAAAAGTCTGTTGTAGCTGTTCGTTGGTGAGTAATGAATGTGTAGGAGGTTTGCATATAGCCAAGGGAAGGATTAGAAATTTAAGTTCTTTATTCTTTCCTTTATGTTCTGTTCGTGTCATGTTTGTCTAGTTTCCCGAGACATGCGATGCCTCTAATGCTTCAGAGTAATTATGTGACATCTTCCATTTTATTTTCGGTACATTTGCCTTTGCGGAAAGTAAAGGATGATACAAGAATTACCCATTCAAATTCTTTCAGTAATTTTCTGCCTCATTACAGCTTGGTGGTTTTCCTCAGTGTCAAAGGGCGATGTATGCTTCCTTAGCAGAGCTGCAAAACTCATAAGGATTTTAACACTTCCATCCGGAAACCGAACTCTGCCGTAGCCAAATATACGAGCTACTTAGTGCCTTTTCACCAGGAACAATAAAAAAATAAAAGTATGATGGCTTTCGTGTCCCTTGAACAAGTGGAATTCACTGAGCAGTTTCGGTGTGCGACGGCGAGAAACGAAGTTTAGCAATCTCTAAGTCACTTGGCGGTTACGAATTATCTGTGACACAGGCAATTTAGCTCATTCATTATAAAAGGTGCAAACATTGAGAACGAAACAGTAGAAATGAATTAAAAAATCGTATAGGTTAGGATCAAATGGCATATTCAGTAAAATAGTTCTTGTATAAAACTACATAACGTCGTCTTGGTCAGCGGCAGCACTGTAGAATGAATATGAGGAGTCCATTGTAGCCGATAATACCCTTAACAGTTTCGTCCGTTTTCATCAATTTTTTCCATCCATGAAATGACCGAATCTTATAAAAATTTGTAGCTGAAGTCGAAGTCAAACTTGGAGATTAGGTTCTACTGTTCTGTTCTTCTCTGTGGTTACACTGCTTGAAAAGAAAAGGATCACAAACTCACTGTCCGCGGAGGATGGCTCTTTCTTTCAGCATCTGTTTTACGTCATTTGAAGTAACGGATTCAAAGAAGTCGTTGTTTATCGAGGTATTAGATGAATGAAGCACTGCATTGGATTGATGTCTACGGAAAGACGGCTGATCTTCTGAGCTTCTATGTGGTTGCTTATTAGGCCTCTGATAGGACGACGATTGACTGGATTTCTCAGTAGAAGACGAGTTAACGAGAAATCCGGGTGGTAACACGGATGATGAGCCGCGTATCGATGAAATCTCACTGATACCTGCTCCAATGCGGTGGTGGTCCCTAAATATGGCGTTGAATATTCAGTTAAGAAAAACTCAAAACAACTAAATTGCGGCCGTAATAAATAAATCTTGAGTCACCCTTGCTCTATGTGCATCAATTTCCATTGCCTAATTTACTGGAGACGAAAAACGTTACATCACCGCATTACCTTCACTACAATTACGTCTAGTGAGTGCAGGTAGCGCAATGGTTAGAGCTACCCTGAAATACACACTTGGTCCTTGGTTCTAATTTGCAGTCCTGAAGAATCAAGCCTCCTATCACTCCTGAGATGGCAACTTAGTACCAGACACGTCTGGTGAGATAAAATCTCTGACTTTATACATCAGTGGAGCATCGCTAGTGACTGTATAGTCTAAATATGCATTCAATGGCCTTTACGATACCTGATGAAGTAAAATATATGGCGTGTACCTCAACGATTGGTCAGCGCCTATGATTTATGTCTCTGAAGCATTATCTTTTTGTTTACAAGTACGTATAGTAGACATTCATTAGTTCTAAAATTTCTTGATCTAAAAATACTCACTCAAAGGATACGTCTTGCGAGCTACTCTCTTTCCGTGTCTGTATTGCGATTGTTCTAAAGTTCAATAGAATAAAACACAATAATGGGAGCGCATGCACTATAAACAGCGTAAACGTGAGCGTAGGCCCGTTAACGAAGGTTCGGTAAATGAGGCGTATTGTTTGCCTAGAAGAGAGTTGTACGTGGCAGTCGATATGCATAACACCGTGAATGATGTTGAATTTGTTGCTATTGAAAGTGCGCACTTACCTGGAGAGTCGTTTGTCCACCATCGCCGAAGAACTTCCCATAAGTGCTGCGATCACTGCGACAGCTTTTGAAGGCAGTGCTAAGATCGAACGTTCCTTTAATAATGCAGAGCCTTATTTTTCGAAAAAGTAGGCCATTATCTTTCAAACACCAATAGCAACCCTTAGGCTTTCATACTTTTAGTTATTACAGCTTTCCAATTGGAATCCGTGCAGAAATTATGGTGCTGACGATATTTCTCTTGGCTGTCGGCGTCCGGTGACCGATTTGTTTTGCCTCGGCACAGCCGTACTTTTCAATAAAGCTTTCTAATCTCATGTTACTTTAAATACGTAGAGACTGTGAACTGTTTAGAACATTTGAACAACGACATTTTTAAGTGTTTCACTGTTTATCGATTGACTATGTGAAATGAAATCGTGTTCGTCTCATTGTGAAACGACTATTACAATGAGTCTTGTGAATGAAGTACGGGAATAAAATCGAATGTTCAAAATTTTAGGATGATCGAATTTTGTTTCCCAGTAGTTGTCTTGTAAATAATAATTCAAACACTTATTCATTTATTTGCAAATTCTACCGTGAGTATTGTCCAACCTACCGCAATTTCGGTGTCATGAACTGGAGCCGATGTCCGCGTAGGAAGCTCTTCCTTCCGGTTCTCATCTACTGATTTGTCAACATTGCTCTCAGCATTTCCCTAATGTTAGCAGGGTTTTCTTTCCAATGTTCAACAGTTTCAATGCCTTACATATTGTGAGTAATATGAGACATAAGGAGTAGTTCACCGCAGACACCTGCGGTCCGGAGTTTCGCAAATGTCTCAGCACCATTGTGGTTATATCTCACATTATACCCTGCCATGAAAAAACAGGTAGTAGATAAAAGTGACTAGATAAGCAGTAGCTTTAATTCGTTTTCCTTACGATTTACGTTCACGAATTACCTTTTGAGTTAAACTGATAGATTTTTATACCACAAACGTTTACTGAGTGTAATCCGAGAGAAATCTGATTTCGACTCATTAAAATTCACAGGAAGAACGCCATTAGGAGAGCTTATTCGTCTTCATGAGACTAGCAGTGATTACTCTGTTTTCCGTCCAGATAAGGAACCATGGCAAGTGTTTCTAATGACAAATGTACTACTTATAAATGTTTCCAAAAAGGTAGTAAAGACTAAAACGCCTCACCGTTGATACGGGGGCCACCTCTGGTACATTCTCGATTTCCCATGAAGGCGCACTAAATCACAAGGGTGGTTGTTCTCTATGTAGCAATGATTCAACCATTTGGCAAAATAAGTGGAAAATAATGCATAATGTCATTAATGGCGATGAATATTGTAAATTAGTAGTTCTCAAGAGTGTCTAAAACAAGATGAATCGCTTATTTCATCATTCGTGCTCAAACGGATTTGCTTTAGATAGTTCCTTTGGAATAGTATACAACCAGAATCATTGAAATAAGATGTTCAGAAATTATTTCCGATGATCGCCTGCGTAGTTTTTTCCTGACAGAAAACAGTTTTTTTCGTACTAGAACATCATTAGATTCCATTCGTTGTCCTTCTAGAGAATTCGTACTCACTGGGGTTCCTGCAGGTTCTCTCGCCGACGTGCACGTTCGACCTGCACACGTCTATAGGCATATCCAATAATCAACAGAAGTGAAGCAACTGCCATCAGTACACCAATTATGGATACATAAAACACCGAAAAATCTGGAAAAAAAGCATTTTATTTTGCTCAAATAGGTCTGGCTTGAGAATAATTGTAAATACTTAGATGGCCCATCCTCACTGACTGTGCGGGACCCAGCATAATCATCATTTGTCGGAGTTCTGGTGTTTAGTCATTGTGGTTCCCTGGAGTACCGAGGTCAGCCTGACCATAGTGTGCCGCAGGTCGTACCACCACAGGCAGTCGCGGCCCTCGTGGATCAAAGGGAGATTTTCCAGCACGCGACTAGCTTGATACCAGGGACGATGGTGGAACCTGGTATTGGTTTCACTCTTATATAGGCTTCTTGATGGAAACGCCGGACTCCTTCTCAGGTTGGGAGACCTTGCCAGCGGGATGAATCCCCCACTGTACATCGCAGTCCGACACCTAGGAACACCTCCCAGCCACGATGAGGTGGTAAACCGTTGGGAGACATAATAACACTACTATTCTAAAGTTCTTACCCTTCAAGCTTGAAATCTTTGAAAACTTCCCAAAAGCCCTAAGTGAAAGATAAATTGATCGAATCAAAAAGAAATGGTAATTCTTTCCGTGCTAATATTTTGCGACGACTTATTGAAATATTTGGTTATTAGGATTTCAAATGGGAATTTGATTTGTCTAGTTGGGAACGAGACCAAATCGAATCCATATCGTTTTTAATCTTTCGCGGATAAATTCGTTACACCATTGGCTGTGGCCGGGCACCTCATTATCAGTGGAGAACATTGTTAGCCTAGTTTGCAGGAATGGATCAGGAGTTGAACTAATTTACTTCTAGCGTGAGCTAACTGACTATTCATCGCACTACATTATATGCATCACCGAAACAAATATAACAAATCCAAAAGTAAGCAAATTTTCAGGTATTTTGGCTTTAGAGCGATCTCTTACCTGGTCGCCCTTGACTACTTTGGTCAATAAGAAGGGCACCATTGCTGGGTCTGACCTGCGACGGTCCGACAATGTTGTAACGCTTATCATCCATTGGTATGAATGAGAAATTTGCACTGAAGAAAATAAATCTATGAATAATTCAAAACCTTACACCCGATTGACTTAGGTGCTACAATAAGCAGTTTTCATCCAAATTAACCATAAAGATAGTCAAGTTATCGGGGTACCTTATGTGCTAATTAATTTACCTGTACTCTTACAACCACGATCGCTGTGCTCTATTTATGAAAAGGTGTAAAAAGTTACCAATTTATTCATGTTTACCATACTGAAATAGGAATATCGTACCGCTCCAGCTCGATACCGTTACGAATAGCCGCGCCGAAATCCAGATCGGCGCTTGTGAAAGCTTCATAGACAGTTAGTTGATCGCAGACAAATCTATTCTCTTTGACAGCATCTGCAATTATTAAAAGCTAACACAATATTAAGCAGTGATAGATTTAAGTAGCTGCTCTCTCTGTTTTCAGGTGGTTATTTAAAAAGAATTGGGAAGAGCGTTCGTTCTTACTCATGCGGACAGTAATCCGAACATTTGCCAGTTTTCCCCATTCTCCTGGTGCAAGGTCTGGTGATGAAGAGATACTGGGAAGAACCGGGATAGCCTGAGCTGAAACTCACTAGTTAATATAGGACACTTGTCTAGGCTAAAAGATAGTTTCTGTCAAGCACTCTAGGCTATCATCAACCACCCATTGGATGCTATTTAATCTCTGCCTTATCATCAATTCATGTATCGTCATGAATGGCTCATATATTAGGTTTTTTTCCACTGCTGTCCAATATGCGGATGTTGTAAGACACTATGCCACAGTTTTGCATAAAGATGCGTAGAGGTGGCTTTTATTAAACATATTGAAAGCTGCTTTTTTTAAAAGTATAAACCAAAATCATATTCATCAAACATATAGTTATTCCAGCACTCTTTTCATTTTTATTCGATTCTCCCATCTATCATCTTCAAACTGCTATGTGGATTCGATAGTCTTTTGAAGATTTCGCCTTCTTCACGAATGTCGTTCAACGCTGGCCTTCTACATTCCCCTGGCAACCTGGGTGAGCTGTGCTACCACGTTCCCAGGTCTACTCTACAAATATTACCAGCTTTTCTAGATCGAAATGAGCTCTTTATAGAGGATGGCAGATATTTGGCATCGCTGGAAAAATTGCAAGCTTAGTTGACACGGTATGAATTCGTGCCATTGACTCTGATGTTACTTACTTGGATATTGGATGGCTCCACCTCACTGGATATGCGGGCCCCAGCACAATTTCCATTTTTCGGAGTTTTGCTGGTTTAGCCATTGTGTTTCCCTGGAGTCCCGAGTTCAGCCTGACCAAAGTCTGCCCCAGGTCGTCACCAGCACCAGCAGTCGCTGCCCTTGTGGATCAGACGGAGATTTGCCGCTATGCGGCTAGTTTGATACCAGAACAGTGGTGGATCATCGTATTGGTTTCACTTTTTAGCTGAGCTTTATGATGGAAACGCCGCACTCCTTCTCAGCTTGAGAGGCGCTGCCAGGGCGATGAATCATCGTAGCCCGACACCCAGGAACACTTCCCAGCCATGAGGAGGCTGTAAACTGTTGGGATGGACTATGATATTATTGAACGGTATTTCTAATCGCTCCGCCTCTGGCGCCGCTACTTTTTGCTTTAAAAAGCTAGCAACTAAGTGCTTCTTCCATTATATTGAAAAAATTGGTGCGGAGGTTTTTTTAACTAACGAGGAAATCTTCTCATCTCTAGTGGCATTTCATAAAGGCTTCTCACGTTCACCATTTGCCGTGCTCCAGAATCAATGAGATACACCTGAGGTTAGGTAATTTACGGCAGAAATACTGTAGACAAAATTGGCTCACATTTGCGTGGGCGGCATCGGGCCTGCTTTCGACAAGCACTCTTGTCCATGACATTGCATTCTTGTTGTACAGAAGACGAATTACAGCCAAGGACCCTAGAAAGCGCTGGTCCTTAGGTGGTATCTGTTGATCAAAAGCTACCTTTTGATATCAATCAATAAAAATTCTGTTGGTTCTCTTTATTTTTTTAACTTTTTTTCACATATTTAAATGGTAGGATTGCTTGAATTGCTAGAAAAGATAAAAAATAAAGCTTCTGGAGTTGATCAATACGTGGGAGAAGGGCTATATATTAGTCTTCAATACGCATTGTTGGAGGTGGATGAATGCATAATCTGGCCTTTACAATAACTTGCAGTCGCCAACCGGTATAATAACTCAATGCTGTTACAATTTTAGACTTTTTGCCTACTGCCTACTCTTTTTTGATGGCAGGGTATATTGCGAAATATAACTTCAACGAAGCTGAGATATTTGCAAAACTCTGACCGCAGGTGCCTATGGTGGGGGAACGAACGCGCTATTGTCCTTTCCGGGGAGTAACGCGTTCACCACCACACCATGCGGGTCCTTCGTTTCGCCTGTCTCTCAGCTAGTTCTATCGATCTTTTTGCCATCAGCAATCACCCGTCAACGGGATTGATCTGGGGAGCCCAAATCGGCATTGAACCCAGTTAAGCTGAGGCTATAGTTATAATCACAATTTTAGACTTTTTTGCCTACTGCCTACTCTTTTTGATGGCAGGGTATATTGCGAAATATAACTTCAAAGAAGCTGAGATATTTGCAAAACTCTTAACCGCAGGTGCCTATGGTGGGGAACGAACGCGCTATTGTCCTTTCCGGGGAGTAACGCGTTCACCACCACACCATGCGGTCCTTCGTTTCGCCTGTCTCTCAGCTAGCTCTATCGATCTCTGCCATCAGCAATCACCCGTTAGCGGGATTGATCTGGGGAGCCCAAATCGACAACAAACCCAGTTAAGTTGAGGCTGCAGTTATAATCACAACTTTAACTTATTATTTACTGCCTACTCTTTTTAACGGCACTGTATCTACTGCGAAATATGACTTCAGTGGTGCTGAGATTTTTGCAAAACTCCGGGCCACAGGTGTCTGTGGTGGGGAACGAACGCGCTATTCTCCTTTCCGGGGAGTAACGCGTTCACCACCACACCATGCGGTCCTTCGTTTCGCCTGTCTCTCAGCTAGCTCTATCGATCTCTGCCATCAGCAATCACCCGTTAACGGGATTGGTAGCCTCAGCTTAACTTAACTTTCATTGCTTTTCAGATTTGGGCTCCCCAGATCAATCCCGTTGACGGGTGATTGATGATGGCAAAAGATCGATAGAACTGAGACAGAAAAGAGCTGAGAGACAGGCGAAACGAAGGACCCGCATGGTGTGGTGGTGAACGCGTTACTCCCCGGAAAGGACAATAGCGCGTTCGTTCCCCACCATAGGCACCTGCGGTCCAGAGTTTTGCAAATATCTCAGCTTCGTTGAAGTCAATGCTGTTATTTTGCCATATAGGTGTGGTGTTAATTTGTCGACCCCGAAGGGATAGATTGCTTGCTGAGCCTGGGGTGCAATATCTAATGGCTGCGTGTGTATTTCAGGACGCATCTAACCGCTGCACTATCCGTGGCCTATTGAATAATCAGAACCAACTTAATTAGATAGCGCGTCCTAACATTTTGTGGTGGCTCCACCACCTTTTCTCTTTGCTCCTTGTCTTGCAAAAGTCCATTGATGGTAGTCGGGTTCATGTATGAATTCGGATTGTATGAATTCGGTTGGGTCTTAAGGATGTGTTGCTTTCTGTTATACTTGACTGCTGAATTCTCTTTGAGTGCTATTTTCCTGGAATCCAGAAATAGCTGTGTCACGGCATTCCGAGGTTTCCAGCGCAGACATTCTGCGGGTTTTTGAATTAGCGAGAGATTTGTAGCCGAATTTGAACTAGTATTAATATAAGTGGAAAAAAAGGAACTTTAATGCTACCGAATCATAAAAATGATTCGACGTATTTTCAACGTTATTGATTTTACAAGATCGTTACAAGAAAGACAAGTGTTTTGCATTACTGTACTTGTTTTTGCTTCATAGGATTTTACCACGTGCTATCACCCGTGACTCGACATCACCTGATATCCATAGAACAGTAGCTGCTTTATTCTACTACATCCAAAAAATAGGCACGAGAGCTTTCCAAGCGGGACATAAAGGAAGCTGTGCAGTACAAATGGGTGCATTGAAGAAACCGTTAATAATCTTATACAACGATAGCCCTTCCCAACCATTTATCGCCTCATCCCGGCTGGGAGGTGTACCTGGTTGTCGGGCTGCGATGTACAGCGGGGCGATTCATTTTCCCCCAGCAGGGTCTCCCAATTCGAAACGGAGTCCGCCATTTACATCAGAAAGCCTAGCTATGAGTAAGCCAATACCAGGATCTACCACCGTCCTGGTAGCAAACTAGTCGCATGATGGCAAAGTTTCCTCTAAATGACCTGGGGCTCCAGCGAACCACGATGACCAAACAGTAAGTCTCCGAAGAATGGGGATTATGCTGGTGAACACAGCCAGTGAAGACGGGCCGTCCAAATATTTAAGTAAGTAAGTATAACGATAGCCACATATCAACTAGAATGTAATGCCAAAACCTTGTCGTTAAACAGTCGTTTCTTCATAGAAACATTGTGAATAACTCAAAGCTGTCTGTGTCTTTGTTAGCAGACAGTTGTTCTCGCCAGCCAAGCAGTGTAAAAACGTACAGTCTGAAGGGATAAAAAAATAATGCTCTTGACGTTGATCAATCCCTTAGGGATGCGCCATGCATTCGACTTCATTAAGCATCGTTGGAGGTCATTGAATGCCTATCTGGCATATACAATGACTCGCGGTGGGTTAACTAGGTATCGAGCCAGTGCTGCTATATTCCCAGACGAGTCTGGTACCAATTTGTCGACTCCGAAGGGATGGAAGGCTTGGTGGGCCATGGGCAGGGGGATCGATTCCAATCGATGTGTGTTGCGGGGGCGCCTCCGACCACTGCGTCACACGCGCCCACAGGTTGAAGGGAGACAGCAAGTGTCCCTTTCCACTCAATCCTTTCGTCTTTCCCATGCGGTTTCTCCAAAACTTCTTCACTTACAAAACTATTCAAGAATAGATATTCACTATCTGTATACAGACATTTGTCATAAAAGATAAAACATTGTGATTTCAACTACAGCCTCAGCTTAACTGGGTTCAATGCCGATGTGGGCTCCCCAGATCAATCCCGTTGACGGGTGATTGCTGATGGCGCTCATCGATAGAACTAGCTGAGAGACAGGAGAAACGAAGGACCCGCATGGTGTGGTGGTGAACGCGTTACTCCACGGAAAGGACAGTAGCGCGTTCGTTCCCCACCATAGACACCTTCAGTCCAGAGTTATGCAAATATCTCAGCAACGTTATGGTTGTATTTCGCTTAATACGCTGCCATGAAAATTGTAATAGGCAGAAAATAAAAGATAAAACAGACATTTGTATTTACTTCTTCTCAGTCATTTACAAATCTTCACCAACCTTTTTGTATAAGATTAAGCGGTTCAAGAGGAAATAGCACTGCAGCTGAATCGATAGCCCACTTGTTGTTCAGCGTGGGCATCAACCACATATTATCCATACCTTGAACAAGGGACTCAGTCACTTCAAAGGAAGCAAATTTTAAAGCGTTGCTATGGAGATTACGAGTTTATACTATTTTGAATGATCACCTGTAAATTTTGGTGGAATAATGGATACTTTCACCCGCAATGAATGAAAGTGTGGGATCACATCATCATGACCCATGATCCGAAAAATTTCCGCTCACCTGAGGTGAAAGTGATGAATCCATCAAAAAAAACCATCTTTCCCCACTCGAAGTTCTAATGGAGGGAGGCCACTCACTATAAACGTGCTCTGTTCCGGTCCTGTAGAACAGATTGTTCAGATTTACAGGATAAGATGAAATGAAGAACAACGACCGCACTGACCTAGAACCGCTTTCAGCATTCAGAGGCAGTCCAGTAGGAAAATGATGCTAACCGTGATAAATGTGGCAAACATAAAGCCGCGAATGAACACTTCGGAGATCGGTTGATATAACTTCAAACGATCAAACGAATCAAATAAGTTATGGTTCACTGTTTTTCCTTAATGAGAAAACACGTGGTTGATATTACAGCATTTGTTAATACTTAGCAGCTGACGTTTCGACGGTTCCGTCTTCTACAGAGGCTGGAAGGGTCAGATTGAAACGCAGTCTACTCAGCCAAACACTTTCGTAACCACAGCACACATAACTTATTCCATAAATTTCCATTCGCATAGTAAAGAGCTTCTTTTAAACAAGGAACGTGCTTGACTTAGGTCAGAGAATCAGCCTGAGGTATGGCGTTAGGTCGTGCGTGATCGCAAGACACTCCTCCTTGCGGTTCAATTTTGCATTTTTGGGATTTGTCCAAAAACACTTCAGTCACGGCTCTTCTCTAAGAATGTGCTTTCGAACATCATGCATTACCTGCTAGATAGATGTCCTTTTTAGTAAACGAAAGATTTTCATAACTCTTAACGAAATAACGAAATAACGAAAGATTTGAAATAATACAGGAATTATCGCTAATGTGAACCCAGCCCGTGTCAAAAAAGACTTCCCATCCCTTGAAAAGCGGGAGCGGTTGACAAATTGGTACCAGTACCGTCTGAGAGGAAAAAGCACTCACTCAATCAATCGGAAGGATCCCACAAGTTGGCGCATTCACTAAGAGTGATGGACGTTGTTTCCTTTTTTTATCCTTTAACGCCTAAAGTCCTATGAGAGATAGTTTGCACTCACACCTGGAGGACAAGTGTGCCAAATGGTATCAACCTATTTTTTTTGTACTGTGAATTATAATGCTTGTAAATTGTGCGTGAAATATGTAAATGGTGGAGAATTTGGTATCTTGAATGGGGATTACATTTAAAAAGGCTAGTTATAGAATGTTTGGGCTGCAAAGGTACTTAACTGGATGTAAGAAATACGAAATATGAGAACTTTGGCAAATAAATGCTTCACAATGACTTTGAAACAATAGAATGTTATGGGAAGAAGAGTTGGAAATGGGGACGCACTATGGAAAGACAGGGATGAACACCTTGTCTTCTTGCAAGCCCGCATTCTGATAGCGTGGAGTATGTAGCTATACGATAATTCAACCAAAGTCTCTTGTAATTTCAATGTAGCAAAACCATGCCCTTAGGCGATAAAATTTGGTGTTCAAGTACGGCAGTCACGTCTCCCCACTACACGAACGGTAACAGAACCTTCAGTGGGAGCTGTCTTCACGCACAACGGTCTCCCCCCATTAAATAAAGTGTTCAGAAAACCAGATTTTTTGCAAATCACTAGAAGCGAAGCGTAGCGTTTCAGGTCCGAACCCTATCACAGCTGCTTGCATTAGATAAGCTATCGATTGAGTGAAGAAACCACAAAAGACTTTTGCCCGACGGAATAAACGTAAGATATAAATGGGTTTGATATGGCATAAAAAGGGCACGTATGGCGCAGTGGTTGAAGGCGCCAATGCGACACACACGCGGAATCGATCCCTCCGCCCATGGCCCACCAAGCCCTCCATCTCCATGGGGGTCGGCAAATTGGTACCAAACTTGTCTGGGAGGATAGCAGCACTGGCTCGATAGATCGGTAGGTCACCGCGAGTCATTGCAAAGGCCAGATATGCATTCAGTCACCTCCAACGATACTTAATGAAGTCGAATGCATGGCGCATCCATCAGAGATTGATCAACGCTGAGAGCTTCTATCCTTGGCATAAAATATGCAGTTGTTTAATAGCAACCTTGAAAACTCATCTATTGCCTTCTTATCTAATATCTTCTAATTGTTTTCTAATACTTATGAAATACTGTAAGAAGAAAATACAGCGAATTTTATTGGTGTGAGAAGCTATGGGTGTCATGAAATGCAGTGTGTTGAACAATGTTCGCCGAGCTTCTCTGTGTTCGACGTCGCCTGCGCCAAAGCACGCCGCCTTGAAGAAATTTTCTACAAAAACGCTAAAGTGCTTCGTCGCATCGTCAACGGATACAAACCAACTCAGCAGAGGAAGGAAACCCATGCCACCAAGCCGTTGTTTGCATTCCAAATGAACAAATTTGTTACGGAATGCAATTATGTATATGTGACAGCGGATAGCACTGTCAAGGTCACCACCATTATAGATAGCAGAATATCTACGCTTATTTTCTGTGCTATTGTTTTTGTAGAACAAAACACTTACGAACAACAATGAACATGTAAAAAAAATGATGTGATGATCGGTTCAATATTATCATATTTATTTAGTTTGTTTTCTTCCTCTTTTTATTTATGGCATGGGAATTCGTTGTTTAAACCGTACCGGGAGAATGTAATAGGGCGAAAGTGATCGTATAGAAAGTGGACGTTCATAAATAGTGTTCATGAAGTGAACAACGACAAGAAGAGTGCAATGACATGACAAGGTAGAGAGCATTCTCCGTGAGGTGGGAAAAAAGGTCTCTGTAATCACCATCGCCATTGCCACTAGACGGCTTCCTTATGCTTGGTATGGAGCAAAGACCAGTTTTCATACTCTTCACCTTCATTGAGTTAGTAGCACAGAATGAGCAACTCCTTCATCTCAACGAGCCGGGATACCTTGCGTGACGTTATCTGTCCTTGTGCGGTTCCGACGCATGGCGTATCTTCAACAACGATGTCCAAGAATTGCGTCAAGTGGAAGCTTTGGGATGTTGCATGTTCGAGATATAATCGAGACTGGTTCACAATTAGTATTGTTGTGTGACGAATGTCAACTCGTTAGAAGTGTTGACGTTTCGAGAACCCGTCTTAGATTCGATGCTTCTCTGTACAGAGCTACTCCCTCGTAGCACACGGTACTGTTGCCATTAGATCGCTTAGTGTAGTTCGACTCGTCCTTTTCTTCAATAAATTTTTTGGATTCACTCTTACGGACACTTTCGTTTTGCTCTTGGCACAGTTGGATCCTTGGTATATTCACATGCCACTGTTCACGATATTGGCAAGGTTGTTCAGGCATTGTCTTAACACATTTTCTTGTAAAGTCGTAATGATCCAAAGAATTGCTTAGAAGTTTTACAAAGAGTGAAAATATGTCGTATCTTCGAAAGCGACGATTCGAGTCGATTGTCCATGGCGCTCTTGTGATGTGGGGCTCCGTAGTCGCATCGAGTCGAATCTGAAGTACAGCACAGCTCGAATGAAGTAACCTCACTTGGCAGTATGCTTTTTATACAGAGCGGAATTTTTTTTCTCCAGACACCCCCCTTCCCCTCCCCTACCACCCCCGCTGTAACGGTCAGTATTATATTAGCTGGCACAAAAAATGTCGAAATATTAAAAAAAAGACCAGAAATGTCAGTAGTATATGTTGCAGAGCACGTTCTAGTTAAATTTATGTTGACTCACAAGGAATTTGAAGATGAAAAGGCAAAGTATGGCATTTTTGATTTATGGATAGTTTTTAACGTCAGCTTTATTACATCATTATTCCTTCGGTTCAAACGGCAAATTCTATGTGCTATCTACGTGTGATCCTCGTGAATATTAACGGGCAAACATCAACATCACCTCCTTAGCGATCCAGCAGCAAAGTGCTGGCCTGCCGTGTGGACCGCCCGGGTCGATTCTAGGCCAATGCTGTGCTTCCACTAATTGGTTTATGGGAAGAATATTTTATGGATGCGTCTTGCTGATATCGTCTATGATATGCTACGCAGAGCTCTCTTTTTGTTTTGTTCGAGCCGAGTGAGGAGGAATAAGCAACGAAAGTGGTCATTTCCATGTCAAATTTTAATAGAATATTGTTGACGTTGTTAACTCAAGATTTTTCCAAAATGGTTACAATTCGGTGTCTTCGCCTTCTTGAGAACCTGGAAATTTCCATTTTGCATGCAATCTACTCAATCAGGTTATTTTCAGAAAATCCATCACTACGTATGGCGTCAAATTGTGGAAAAAATCCTTTAAACGAAAACGTTGGGTACAACCGTCCCGAATTTAATCGCTCAGAAATGTCGCACCTCTAAGGAAACACTGTAGTTTTCAAAAAATTTAGAAATCGATAAAAAGATATTAGACGGAAAGTAGAGACCACGTAGTGGTTTGAAATAAGTTGAAACTAGATATCACATGCTAAACACTATTTTACGTACATTATTTTACACACATACGTAGATACTTGAATGGCCTTTCATCGCTGGTCGAGCGGGCCGCAGCGTAATCTCAATTCCTCACTTCCTCCCGTGATCGTTGTTCGTGGAGGTTATGTGCTTTGAACATGGTGAGGTCCGTGAGGCTTATTCCGCACCTGAAGTCGTTGTCATCTGCGAGTGTAGATGGTTGATGTTAGCCAGGAACACGCTCGTCAATCGTTTATATGGTCTTCAAAGATAGCGCTTGTATTCTGTTCGAGTCCACTCCACTGTTCTTTTCGTACATCTGTCATCTTCTCATTCCGTGACCGGTCTCTCTGTGTTTCGCTATCAATGTACATTTTCCTGGATCCCGAATATGGTTTAGGTTTCCATGACCTGAGCTGCGTATTCTGGCTATACATCATAAGTGCCAGTTATATTGCCGAAAGTGCCGGACATAGGGCTCAAAGTACTCCCGACAGATTTCTGTAACCCATGTGCGGACCAGATCTAGTCCATCCAGCAATATCTTTGTCGGAATATTGCTTGGTCAAATGGTTGTGCTTCATCCAAGGCTCTCGATGTTTGCAAAGGGGTAATCCTCGTAAACAACTTCTAGAGTACGCTCAACAAGCATATGTGATGGTAGCTACGAAGATCCCAAGATCACCCTTCCTGGATAAGATAACCGTTTCCGAGATTCTCCAATCCTCCGCCATTTTCCCTTTCTCAAGATGTCATATGGCTTGCCAGAAGAACATGTAATTTGTGCCCATCAGCTCCAAGGAAATCTGCTGTGTTATTAACGGGCCCTAAAGCGGTATCTCTCTCCATGCTTTTTATCGCAACTCGAATTTCAGAGGGTAGAATCCCGTGTGGTTTTTCATCAGTGGGTTTTCGGGGACATAGACGGGACTTATGAAGCGGAAAACGTTAGATAGAACTTTTCTCCTTTAAACCTTGAACTTAAAAAGTTCAAACCGTATCGCGAGCAGAAAATACAAGTTTCCTGAATAACATATATATTTACATGTACACAAGTTCCAATGGTGGGGCGTCGACATGGTAAGTTCGTGAGTTTTTGGGAGTTGATTAACGCTAGGCTGTTCATTGTACCAATAGATTTACCCAGGTTGAGCAAATGGCTCAAATTTCTATCCGGAGGACCAGCAAACGTTGCTTGAAGATATACACTGCAACGATTTCTGAAAACGAAGCTGCAAAACGACAATCCTGCATGGGAGTGCCCTAGTGAAGACCTGAAAACGTCTGAGCGTGAGATTTCGAGGAACTAATTTGAGTAAGCAGGAGTAAGTGGTAGAGGGTTCATCGCCAAGCAGAAAAACTAGGTTTTTCTGTATTCGTTTCTAACAGAATATCGTTATCCTACAACAACACTTCCACTAATTTGAATAGAGAAGTTCGACAACAATATAGCATTCAGCCAAAATTATTTCGCTGCCGCGAAAACATGGATGGGAAAACATGACATTGATGATCACTAGTCGACAGCTAAGCCATCATTTCTCTGATAACACATTGCTCTAGCATCAAACATTATTCATAGGGAATCAGTGGCAGTTTGAACAGCCGCTTTGGCGAAAATCAATTGAATCTTTGGAAAAAAAAAGCGCTGGTAAAAAAATGAAGCTGCTCCTAGTGCCCCATTCAAAGTTGAAATGATAATCTCGTAATGCTATAGTTAGTTGTACCTTTGAAATGATAATCTCATTATGCTATAGTTAGTTGTATCTAAGTCCGGAAGCCACATAACAATACCACTATCAAAAAGCTCTGTCGATTCTGCCGACGGTTATGCAAAAGAATAGCCCATGACACGCAAATCAGAAAGGAAACGCGAGGATCCGACTTGCTGAAGCGAAAACAACAAAATCTTGACACATCTTAAGACCAATCAAGAGCACCGGAACATCCTGTTCAAATGTTCTAGAAAAAATAACATGGTGCTACTCAATATTTTGAGGCTCGCAACCAAATGGGCAACTCTGGATCGCATGCCACAAGAGGTTGTTTTATTTTCGCAGCTTATCCGAGTCACTCGCGTATTCAACTCACGTCGCCATTGTTACCCATTTCCGAACTATGATATAAAACGACAGATTGCAGCATAGCTGGTCATTTGGGGAAGAACACCTCCAACATTTCCATACTATATACCACCTTTTAGTAAGCCTCCTGCCAACGGTTTACTGCCTCATCGTGGCTGGAAGATGTTCCTGGGTGTAGGGCTGCAATGTACGACAGAAGGGGATTTATCCCTCTGGTAGAGTCTCTCAAGCTGAGAAAGAATCCGGCGTTTCCATCAGGAAACCCTGCTGAGAGTGAACTAATACCAGGATCCACCACCGTCCTAGTATTAAATTAGTCGCATGGTGGCAAATCTTCCTCTGATCCATAAGGTCTGTGACTGCTTGTGGTTGTGACGACCTGGGACAGACTTTGAACAAACTATCCCCGAAATTCCAAGGAACCACAGTGGCTAAATCAGCAAATCTCTAGAGAATGGAGATTATGCTGGGTCCCACTGCAATCAGTGAGGACGGGCCATCCAAGTACCCAAGTAATAATAAGCCTACGAAAAGAAAAAGCCCATATAGCTGCATACAGGTTCTTCTTGCTCAAAACAGTTGAATGAGGCGTATGAAATACCGCTAGAGTGTGGCGTTCGTTGCACTAATGATGGATGCGGCACAGGCGAGTTCTTATGTTTTCACTACATCTAGTCACTGATCATTGTGGATCCAATGAATGTTTAATGCGAGTGAAAGTAGATGGAACATTTTGGTAAAGCAACGATTCCCGTAATAATGAGCCTATTTCATGTCGATGTGGCAGGCTGGGTATAAAGTTAACTATTTCATTATCGGGTTTGCATGTGTAGAATTTTGTGGTAATGGGACAGTTAAACTGTATTTTCTGGTGAGAATGTGTGGATTGCAATAGGATGTACACCGATCAATAAAGTTTACACGCATATTCCAGGTCCCCTTAGTTATCGTCATCCAACTGGTAGGTCAAAAGGCTCTAATATCGTTATTGACAGGTTTCTTAGGATGAGAATAATCTGTACTACTCTCATTGTTGGTGCTTTCGATGAACTATTCACTGGTGGCTTGATGGCAGCTGTTGTGGTACTGGGATTGTGGATAGAGGGGTGGACAAACTTGCTGGCCCTGATTCGAAGTGGGAGATGAGCTTCCTGCTCCTTTGCGCTTTTATGGATGCAGAATACCTTCTGCATATTGAACCAGTCCAAAAAGTGCAGTTAAATGACTGAAAAACTGTGTGTAACGTGGGTGGTCCTGCATCACCTCCAAACGATGACTTTCACAACGGCCCCGTGAAAGGCCGACAGGGTTTCCAGATTTTTTCGCCATAAATGTTTAAATAAGGAAACCAGTAACATTCTGTGGCAAGAGTGTAGAGAGCTTCGTCATATCTAGCCAAATTGAAAATATATACATTGATTAGCTTTTTATTTTCTGCCTTTTATACTTTTTATGGCAGGTTATTGCTATGCGAAATACAACCACAAGATTGCTGAGATATTTGCAAAACTCCGGACCGCAGGTGTTTGCGGTGGGGAACGAACGCGCTATTGTCCTTTCCGGGGAGTAGCGCGTTCACCACCACACCATGCGGGTCCTTTGTTTCGCCTGTCTCACAGCTAGTTCTTATCGATCTCTGCCGTCAGCAATCACCCGTCACCGCGACTGATCTGGTGAGCCCATATCGGCATTAAACCCAGTTAAGCTGAGGCTGTAGTTGAATTCACAATAATTAGCTTTTTATTTTCTGCCTTTTATACTTTTTATGGCAGGTTATTGCTATGCGAAATACAACCACAAGATTGCTGAGATATTTGCAAAACTCCGGACCGCAGGGTTGTTCGATATGGGCTCCCCCAGATCAGTCGCGGTGACGGGTGATTGCTGACGGCAGAGATCGATAAGAACTAGCTGAGAGACAGGCGAAACGAAGCGACCCGCATGGTGTGGTGGTGAACGCGCTACTCCCCGGAAAGGACAATAGCGCGTTCGTTCCCCACCGCAAACACCTGCGGTCCGAGTTTTGCAAATATCTCAGCAATCTTGTGGTTGTATATACATTGATTTCACTGCGTGTAGTAAGGATTTGTTCTCACCAGGCTGCTTTTAAATATTGGGGCTAAGGAAATGATGTGACAATACGCTGAGCGAAGGAATTTCTGAGGGCTGTGAAAGGAAAAAATCCAATCACATATGAACTCGGTTAAAAAAGCAGAAGCTTCACTAGAGCAAAAAAACTTATCAAACCATGCGGAAATAGTGCGTACATATGTTTATAAATAGGTGCAGTGGTGTGCCACTGCAAGTGGTTAAGGAGTTTTGGGAACAGTTTTCCCAATGCGAAGCCTTTCCAGCTTTCTAGCCATTGATGAGCAGCTCATAGAACATATCGGGCGAATGAAACTACGTCGTTTGCACTAAGCACACGGCAAATCGACATATGCCGGAAGTCGTTATTAAAAGAATCTGTACGTGTGCAGGTGCGCAACTTCCTCATAGAATTCAAACACATAAAGAGCAGTGAAAGCAGGAGTTGGCATGCACATCGTCAACGCCACAGCCTCCACCAGCAACACGAGCATCTTTTGGCCCCAACCTTCATTCTTTTTGTTTTTGCTGTACAATAGTGCTTACAAGCTAGTGCAGGCATTTTGGAGCTGTGAAATACTTTCAATTGAATCGAAAAAATCCAAAAATTTTTCTCTTTTTCCTAACTATCCTGCAATATATGGAATACTGAAGTATCGAAGTATTTAAGTCGGATAGTATGAAGCATTGAAAACAATGAATACAACCAGAGTAGTGTTGAAAGGAATCATTAAAAGATCTATGCTATAGAATTCCGTGATTCAATTTGCATTTACTCTTGCATCAACTAAATATTTTTATTGGGCATTTCAGATAATTGTTACACTGGTTTTCAAAATCCGTTTGTTCACTTATTGAAAATTTGACACTTGATACTTACTTGAGCGGCCCGTCATCACTAGTTGCGCGGGCCACAGCATAATCATCATTTTTCGGAGATTTGCTGTTTAAGCCATCATGGTTCCCTGGAATCCAGAGCACAGTCTGGCCAAAGTCTGCTCCAGGTCGTCACCACGACAGGCAGTCGCAGCCCTTGTGGATTAGAGGGAGATTTACCGCCATGCGACTTTGATATCAAGACGGTGGTGGATCCCTGTTATTGGTTTACTCTTAGCTAGACTTCCTGATGAGAACGCCGGACTCCTCAGCTTGGGAGACCCCTGCCGGGGGACGAATCCCCCCGCTGTATATCGCAGTCCCACACCCAGGAACACCTCCCAGTCACGATGAAGCGGTTAACCGTTGGGAGGCACTTACTGAATGGCGAATAGGAAATGTGAATGGTGTCGTCAGCTTTCTTTCTTCCATTCCTTCATAACGGTTCCATTGACCTCAGAATACATTTACAGATGAGAATCACCGCACTACTCATTGTCATAGCCGTAGGGACGAACTGTAAGGGCAGAGGTCGAACTAAGAGACAAGTACTGAAGGACAATTTCGGTCTGAACACGACATGGCGTGGGGCAATTCCTTATGCGTTCAACACATCAGGTTAGTTTTGAGAGAACTACACCATTTACAACTCTACAAATATAATGCATAGGTTTGGTTTCAGTTACCTCATAATTTCACATTGTGGTCTTTTGGCAGATAATCTTCAAACAATGTCGAAAAATAATTGTTTGCTATACTAAAAAAGGGCGCTTCTGGCGCACTGGTTGGAGGCGCCACTGTGACGCACACGTGAGATCGATCCCCGCGCCCATGGCTCACCAAACCTTCCATCCCTCCGGGGTTGGCAAATTGGTACCAGACTTGCCTGGGAGGATAGCAGCACTGGCTCGATACATCGGTAGGCCACCGTGAGTCATTCCACAAGCCAGATATGCATTCAGTCACCTCTAACGATACTTAATGAAGTCGAATGCTAAGCGCGTCCCTCAGGGGATTGATCAATGCCGAAAGCTTTATGCTTTTATCCTTTTATACTGGGTTGAAATGCCACTAACAGTTTAGAATTGTAATACTGAGAGGCATCTACAAATAGCAGTAGTAATGCTGACAACGGAGACCATAATTTTAGCGGGTTACTTAAAAGACAAGGAGAAGGAGAAATCAAATCGCAAAAAAAACAAGCGAGAAACCACTTATTAATGCTCAAAAAATTAAACATTGATTTCAGATCCCATTGTGCTGAAAATGTTCAAAATGGGAGTAGAGGTTTGGACCGAAGTCACCTGTATCGACTTTGTAGAGAACAAAACTGGTTGGCCTCATGTTTCGCACCAAACCTATGAATTACTTTTTTCACATCAACTGTTTGCAGCTAAGGACAAGGTGGTCGTGGTCAAGGAAGACGACTGCTCGTCGAGTGTTGGTCGTGTCGGCGGAGACCAGCCCCTTTCGCTTAATGAACGCTCGACGGTGAGCTGCACTATAACAACTAATTTTTTTAAATGCTAGAAGTTCTTTGTTTCTACCGAATTCCTTTTAACCACACATTTTCGCTACTGAACGTTTTAGGAAGCAGCAGCTGTTCATGAAATTGGTCATGCTCTTGGACTATTCCACACAATGCAGAGATTTGATCGTGACAACTATATTAAACTTCTCGTGCAAAATATCGACGTGGGTCTTTGTGAAATCCCTAGTGATTAAAGCATTTGGGAATGTTATAGCACTGGTTTAGCCAACTGAAATGGAGGAGTTCAGGAAACTTGGCTTGGGTATAGCTGGTGTTTATAATCTTACGTACGATTACGGTAGTGTTATGCACTATGATGAAAGAAGGTTTGCTCTGTAGGAGTCTTTGACGAAGTTGTGGGTATTATTGTATTTCTCAGTTGTTCTATTAATCAACAACCCACAATAATGGCGACAGATTCCCGTTATCAAAAGACGATGGGATCTGGAATAATTTCCTACTCTGATATCTTCATGATCAACGAACACTACCAATGCAATGGTTGGACATGTAACTAAGTTGCATTAAAATTCAATCGCACCAGAGAAAGTTTGGTTTTTTAGCAAGATGCAACAAGTCAACATCTGCCAAGTGCGTGAACGAGGGATATCCTCACCCTCGGAACTGTTCCATTTGTATTTGTCCGAGTGGTTATGGTGGTGTCCTATGTGATCGACGGGTAAGCAATAAAACCACTATCGAATGTAGAACGAACAGGAAATAGAATTTCTTCTAGCCACCTGGATGTGGAGATGACCTTGTGGCAACCAAAATGGAGAAATTGATCGCCATCAGCTTCGGTCTTGGAATCGGTCTCAGGGATCAGTTCATGTTTTGTCACTACATGATTACGGTATGATTGCACCAAACACGATTATCGTTGTAGCGGATGCATAAGAGTACTCAGGCGCCTCAAGGAAAAAAAGTCGAAGTTCATGTCGAGTCGATTTCTGGTGGTTACGACGAACCTGGATGTTATAAGGGAGGAGTGGAGGTCAAGTTACAAAAGGATCAAAGACTGACCGGTGTTCGGTAAAAAATCAGTGCTCGAGAATTACATATCTCCTATCAAAAGTTTGTAATTTTTTTTCTAGTTTTTGCTCGAAGAGGGGAACTGGGGTTCCCGTGGTCGCAAGCTCGAATCGGTTGCCAGTGATCTTCTTCAACAGATTAGGCACAATGGAGGCAACTCTGAAATATCGTTACATTGAATAAGTGCCAAAAGTCCTTGCTTCAAGCAATAAATTTTATGCGCAGAAATGCTTTGTTTCTGATAGAGAATGCAAAAAATCCAAGTGCGAGGACATCACTTGGAAAGCTTGAAAAGGTGTTTAGACGACTCTGATTTTCAGTGATGACTTTCCTTGAAGCTAAAAGGATAAACCTCTCGGCGTTGATGAATCCCTCAGGGATGCGCGATGTATTCGACTTTCATTAAGCATTGTTGAAGGTGATTGAATGTTTATCTGACCATTACGATGACTTGCCGTCGCTACCCGTGTAAAGACCCAGTATTGCTATACTCCCAGAAAAGTCTGACAACAATTTTCCGACCCCACCGCGGAAGGATGGAAGGCTTGCCGAGCCTTGAGAGCCGGGATCGATAAAATGTGTATTGCAGAGGACCACAGACCACTGCGCTACACATTTCCTATGACTTTGGTTACCTTCGGAAAACTATTTTGTTGTGATAGTAGTTTGCTGCGCCAATATCAATGCTCAATAATTTTGTGGTAGCAGTTATTGTGCTTCGAATTTAAAAAAAGTCACGGTTTCTCCACAGAACGAACTGCTCAAGGGTTACCGCTTTAGAATTCGTAGCGCAAACGTTGGCAGAATAGCAAGCCGCTCAAAAACAGAAATACAAATTATATTCGTCTAAAAAGTTAGTGGTTTTTCTTCCGTGATTTCCACTGACGTTTCATCTATCACACAGATCAATATTCTGCACTTAAAAAATGTGCAAAACCTTTTTTTCGGGAAAAAGTCCATTGATAGATAATTCGAGTGACAATTGACTGTTATTTCACTTCTAATCGCTGTGATGAATCTGCTTTTCGCACAGGAAGGACCGATATAAAAAATGGAAAAACAAACTTGGTGTAAGTTGCACTTTCTAATGCTGAGAGAATTGTGAGTGTATAATGGAATATAGTATGGTATAAAAGATAAAGGATAAAGCTCTCGGTGTTGATCAATCCCTTTAGGGATACGCCATACATTCGACTTCATTAAGTATCGTTGAAGGTGTTTGGATGCATATCTGGCCCTTACAGTGACTCGCGGTGGTCCGCCGATGCATCGAGGCAGTGCTGCTATCCTCTCATACAAGTCCGGTACCAATTTGCCGACCCGGAGGATGGAGGGCTTGGTGGGCCATGGGCGCGGGATCGATTCCATGTCTCTGTCGGGGTGGCGCCTCCAATCACTGCACCACATGCGCCCTATAGTAAGGTATAGTAAGTAGAAAACAACTACCTAGTTAAACCTAAGCCAATAGAGCAAAGTTCCTTCCGTAATTCTATAATTTTCTCAACTTCTTGACACCTCTAATTATCGAAAAATTATCGTCTATTGTCTAAAAACCAACAAGTCCGTAATAATATGAAATTGGGCGGTGTTCGCTTTAGCGAAATATAAACCCAGGGGGAATGCACAAATAAGATGAAGAAAACTTGGTAGAATGTAGGACGAAAACGAGGTGACGTCACCAACTTCAAGTGGAATATCGTGTTTAGAGTAGTAGTGTAAAGAACACTCGCGATTCCGCCCACTCGGTGAGCAATGTGTGCAGGTCGCTTCCATTTTTTAGCACATAAAGTACGTGCGGCACTTAGCAGCCGTCCTGCTTGGGACGATAGCTAATTTTTAGCCTTTATGAACTCGCTGGTTTTTAAAAAATGGACGACAATTCCTTAATCACTACAGTGGAGGGGAAGGGAGGAGGTTTGTGAACATGACAAGACTGGTAGAGGTGGTTTTGCTCCACTGTTCAATGTGTATGGATGAAATGTTCGCTATTATTTACTACAATAGAATGGTTTCTATAATGTTACCATGTTCCATCTCACAATCACACTACCGTCGGCATTTGAAAGGGTGCTGTGTCCACTACTGTATTTTCTACAGCCGTATATCCAATACAAAAACCAAGATTAATCGCACCGATTTCAATGAAGTAGCAATTAGTCATTACTCAAACCCCAGTCGATGAATTTTTCCAAGAAGATTTTTATAAATCCCTGAGGGTATAGGATGGCTCTTTTTATTCTACCTTTTCTACATTGCTCTATTTTCGAAAATCTATCGAATGCTTATAAAAAATGTTGTTAAAAAAGTTTCGTGCCTGAAAAAACATCTGGAAGAAAGTGACTCTAGAGATCATAATGGCCACATGAGGCGCCCGCCACATATGGATTTAGACGTCCTAATCTTCAGTTAGGTGCTATGAAACGAAATAAGTAAATATTATAAGAAGACAACAGAAACACTTTAAACGTTCAGAGAATTTATGTTATCTGGGTGCACAGGATTCTGTAATGGCGGAATATGTAAACTTCTACTTTTTTCAATAAACAAAGATCTTTGTGATTCTCTCTTCACCGAATGACCTCTAATTATTTAATTCACACTCTTTGTCGAAGGCAATCGATCGGTTGGCCGAGACCTTGCCTGATCAGAAATAGCGGCAAGACGCCTAAACATGGATCAGATGCGGCTCTATAGTTGCATTGAGGCGACTATAGAGCTCTCGTATATTCCGACTGTGTTATGGGTTCTGTTACTCCTTCTCGATTCAGCCCTAACATCAGTCTCCTTTAAGTGACGAGCAATGCGTGATACGTGGTTAGGAATCTGCTGAAGTGAATAAATTCCATGCATGCTCTTGAGAAATCCTGTATGTTGTAACAAGAGATCAAAACCAGCTTTCGCTTAACCATGGTACGACTAGTCAGTATCTGTTAACTTTTTTTTAAATTAGATTTTTTTTTGTGAGCCCCCACGCACATCAGCGTAGCACTGAGGAGGGAAAAATCGCCGAGATGTCAGACAACGAACCTCAACAACAACAACAACAACAACAACAACAACAACGACAACTCGTACCATCCTCGCTTCAGCTCAGCATGGGCAGTTCTTGAGAACATATATGTAGATAAATTGAATATTTATGCCTAGGTTTATAAAAAGTCGCGCTTTTTGTGTTTAAATTAATGGTATTACGCGACGATTAACAACTTTTTATTGAACGACTTTTATTCGGCTAACGTTTCGACGTCTGCGTCTTCATCAGAGCCGACAAACCGAGTCGATGATCCACATTTGTTCGTCTTCTCGATGTGCCGTTATCACCGGGCAATCACTTTTATCAACATCCACCTAGAGGAAGGCTCCACCAAAAAATGTGACCAGGGACCATAACTCTCGCACTATCATCACTTGTAAGGCGAAGGATTCTTGTGAACCAAATATCCCCACAAATTAATGTTCTAGGAGTGACCAAGAGAAAAGGAAGACGAAGTGACGAGAAAAAATTTGTAGGAGGAGAAGAGGCTCCAACGATTACTATTAGTTCATCGAAGTAGACGTTTCGTATCTCGACATTAGAATTTGTTTACCTTGATGAATGGATTTGCTGGACTGAAATGCTCTTCTTCTCTAGCATCTGTTCAAGCAATGTATCCTTCAAATTGATGAAGACTTCTTGTTGACTTTTTATTTACTGCCTTTTACTAGTTTTCACAGCAGGGCATTATTTGTGAAAAAACCACAATGTTGCTGAGATATTTGCAAAACTCCGGACCGCAGGAGTCTACGGTGGGGAACGAACGCGCTATTGTCCCTTCCGGGAAGTAGCGCGCTCACCACGACACCATGCGGTTCGTTCCCCACCGTAGACACCTGTGGTCCGAAGACTTCTTGCTTTCTCCATGCTAAAGCTTTTACTCTCAAAGCTGTGAATCGTTTGAGAATCGAATCATAACAGTGATTTGAGCAACCACAGCATTACAGTGTAATTGTCCTTTACCAAGCCGTAGTTTTTTTCTTCGTAATGTAGAGAAAAAAGAAGTTCGCTTCTGACCTTGAAGCTCCCATAATGAAATAACTCATCGGAAATCGATCATATCCTTTACTAACAAAACTTTGTGCCAGATTGACACCATCCAAAGTGATTTGTCGCTCTTGATTTATGTAAACCCTTAATTACATCAAAATAATTTCACGCCTGAAACTAATTACTGTTAATCGATGTGACGATAAGTGAACATTGTCTCCATTCTGCCGAACCTATTGAATAGGATAACTGGCAGTCTATTGGAACTTGAGGTAATGGGAATTTCGCTGCCGTTCCTCGAGCAAAAACTGAAAGAAAGTTGCGTGAACTTGTGGAAGAAATTGTGGTTTTTCGACTACCTACTCTTACCGGTAGCCTGTTAGCTTCTGATCCCTTTGAGCTTTGACTTCGACTCCTCCCTTAGTACATCCAGGTTCGTCGTAACCACTAGAAATCAACTGAACATGAATTACGATTCTTTTTCCTTCAGGCGCCTGAACGAAGTTATACCTCAGCCATAACGAAAATAGTGATCGATACATCCTCACCGTAATCATGTAATTGCAAAAAATTGAACTGATCCCTGAGACCGATTCCAATACCAAAACTGGTGATGAGCAATTTTTTCTACACTAGTTGCCACAAGGTCGTCTCCACATCCAGATGGCTAGAATGAACTCGACTTCTTTGTTGGTCTTGCATTCATCAGCAGCGCCATTGCTCACCCGTCGATCACACAGGGTACCACCGTAGCCACTTGGACAAATACAAATGGAGCAGTTTCGAGGATGAGGATAGCCCTTCGTTTACACACTTGGCAGACGTGGATTTGTTACATTTTGCTAAAGAATTAGGCTTGTTCTATCGTTATCGATTTCTACTCCAAAACGATTTCGTGTCTGACCATTGCATCCATAGTGTTCGTTGATCATGAAGATATCAGAGAAGGAAATCAAATCAGATCCCATCGTCTTTTGATAAAGTGGATCTTTTGCAATCATAGTAGGCTGTTGGTTAGCGGAAAAACTAGGAGATATGATAGTATTCGCAAGTGTGAAAAGAATAGCAAGTACATGGTCAAACCTTAGCTCCCCATAATGCATAACACTACCGTAATCGTAGGTGAGGCCATAGATATCGGTAAAGTTTTTCCTCATTATATCGAACTCCTCGATGTAAGCTAGCTAAAGAAATTGTGCGCGACTTTAAAACACTCCAATTACTTACGTTTTCGCAACGACCCACGTCAACATTTTGCATGACGATCATTGTGAAATTGTCACGGTCATACCGTTGCATTGTGTGGTAAAGTCCAAGAACGTGGCCAATCTCGTGCACAGCCGTACCTTCCTAAAACGTCTATTGCGCTTAGCAAAAAAGAAATTTCTACTAAGGAGAAAACATTCTGAACGTGTGTTATTTTTTTAAAAGATCCTAATTTGAACGAGTCATACCGACGCTGAGTCCTCAAGAGAAAAAAAAGCTGCTCTCCGCCCATTCGTCCAACGCTCGACCAACTCCCGTTTCCTTTAATCACAACCACCTTGTCATGGGCTGCAAGTTATTAGTATACAATAAAGCAACCAAAACAGTGCTGAGATATTCGTAAAACTTGGACCCCGAGCCGGATCCAATCACGATTTCTGTTTCCGGGGGGCACCCGCATTACACATTGCGTCACGGAGGCCCTTGCTCTGCGTTTCTCCCAGCTAGTTTTCTCCCTAACGCTGCCATCAGTAATCTCACATCAGTGGGATTGATCTGAGGAGCACGTATCGGCATTGAACCCAGTTAAGCTGAGGCTGTAGTGGAAACGGTCGAACCACTATTTCCCTTTCCGGGGACCCGCCGTTGTGGTTGTAATTCACACCATATCCTGGTGTGAAAAAATTTTAGTAACATACAATAAAGTAATCTATCGCTTTGATAAGAGAGGAACGAACCATTCTTGTCTTCCACAAAGTTGATACATGTAACATCACTCCATACCTCTACACCCATCTTGAAAGCTTTTTGAATTATGTGGTCTGGAACACTAACAATTAAATTACACGCATGATTGAATCTAAAACATCATGATCATGACGAGATTTCCAACGGTGTGTTTACCGTGATGAAATAAATATAGCGTTAATAACTGGTTTATTTTTGTTTTTCACCCTTTCCTTGTATTGTAAGCTATTTTTTTGAAGTCTTTTTAGTTTTTTCTGATCTTATCAGGGTTTTAATATCCGAAAGACTATTTCTTTTATTTTATATGACCCTTCCTCACGTTATGGTACGGATCGCAGCACCTCTCCGTTCAATTCTGTTTTCTCCCATCCATTTTTTTTCTCCCATCCATTTCCACGAAGACCTTCCAACTTTTTGCACGTGTCTTTGGTTATAGCTTGAGGATTTTCTTTCTGGAGTCTTGAGATAGCCGGACTAGAGCGTTCCCAATTGGATTCCAGAGAGCGATTTTTTTTCCAGACAAGTCCGGTACCAATTTCCCGACCCCGTGGGATGAGATGCTTGGTTGGTCCGGAACGGAATTGAACTAGCACCATTCTCATGGTAACGGACATCACTATCACTGTGCTATCCAAAAACACGTGACACATTAAAAAATGTTTGAAAGAGATTTGCGAAAATAACATTTGTCGTTATTCTTTGTGGGAGAAAAACAAGAGTAGTTTTACAACTTGTCCAGTGAGAGTTTTCTCAAAAGAACCTGATGTGTTAAACGTGAAGAAAACGCCGTCCTGCCATGTCGTATTCGGATAGCGACTGTCTTTCAGCACCTGTCTCTTCACACGAACTCCGGTCACGACGTTGTCAAAAGTCTGCTTGGCTTGCCTCCTGAACTCAATCCATAACGTACTTTTTGGAATAATCTCACCGAGAGCATTTTCGATTCAGTATTAAATCACCCCATAAACAGCGTTTTATTTTTGGTGTAGATTTCTTTTAATGTCTGGCATAGAACAGATCTTAGATATCGATTTGTCCAGAATTGGGTGATCATCCTTCGATATCACGGCGATCTCCTCCCCATGCGAATGAAGTCATTTTTGGAATCACAAAACCAACATGGGTAGTGGAGAACTGGCGCTGAACCTCTAATCTTTGGTTGGTTCCCTGTTTCCTCACTTGAGACGACCAACGTTCTCTCGTTAGTGTTTTCGTCATACCAGAAAAAGTGGTGATTTGGCGATGTGAGATCCGAGGATCTTAAAATGTTCGTATTTCGGCATTAGAAAATCTCAATTGACTTATCTCCTTAAGCTTTGTTCCTCTCTGTGATTTCCCTTGTGAGCATCTTGGTGACCATAAATGGAGGGTTTTATAGTAGAATCGCTTTCGATCTTGTGGCAGTTTGTCAGTACGGCAACGACGGAAACTAATAGAATGGATCTCATCTCTAAATATCCTATTTTGAATAAAACAGACCTGACGCTGGCAATTAACAAAAGTTGCAGCAAGCAAAGTTTTTGCCAAAAGGCGCCCTCATTTAATTTCAAAATTTCTCAGTTATTACTTCACAAACGAATGGACAAGTGACTGTTACACTCATTATGATGCTGAGATATTTGCAAAACTTGAACCTCAGGTTAGATTCGAACCCATGATGGCAGCGTTATGGTAAAAAAATCTGCTTAAGAGAAAGGCAAAAATGAGGGTCTCGGTGGTGCAGTGGATAGAACGTGATCACCGAGGAAAGGTAATGTTTTTTCACATAATACCGTAACGTGAAAAAATGATAGGCAGTGAATAGGATAATACTTTCATAATTCTCATGAGTCTTATTCTTTCATAATTCTCAAAAACTGTTTGAGATATCACACAAAAACCTTCAACTGGTATAAACTGTTAATAACACTGGAGCACCTACAATCTTAGTATAGCGATCATTCTATGCATCTTTCTACCATAGAAGCATTCTTATAAGGTTACACTATCTTTTTAAAAGTATTTAACGCTATTCGAATTCAGTATAAGATTGTCACAAATAAAAGTTATTGAAAAGTACTTTAGGAATTTTCCACTACAGATCTTAGGGCAGGTTCTGAATTTAACTGCACTTGTCTCTGAGCGGATAGGTGGTATTCTGTAAGTAATTAATTGTATAAGGACAACAAAAAAAATGTTAAGAGAGCAGCTGCTGGTGGACCAGATGGTGAGTGTGGTGTAGATGGTGTGCATGATGTTTCCATAGTTCGCGGTTTTATACGTCCTTTTGAACATGATGACGATTTTGTTCAACTACCGTGCAAACAGTGTTTTAATGATCACGATTTTCCCAGGCCTAATGAATCGCTCAATGTTTACTCATCTGATCATAGTTTGGCGATGACCTTTTGTGTTAAGGAGAGAACGAATCCCTGAAAAAGGTACTTGTAAGACTACTTGTAAGACATCGCGACAAGTCTAGTACATTTTCTATGAGAAGAATGAGAAAGCGCATTGCAAGCTGTACCATGTACTACGCACAGTGCATTGGTTCCTTATCTCCCCGGTCCATTCATTTTCTCTTATGTACCATCCAGAAATGTCATCCAACTTTTACGTGTGGCTTCAGCTGTTGCTTGAAGATTTCCCCTTTCATCTTGAGCGTTGTAGAATGCTGATAGGGTCGATTCTTCCTGGAGTCCCGAGAAAGCCAGGTCGGAACGTTCCCATTTGGATTAGAGAAAGTGCTTTTTTTCGGACAAGCCCGGTGCCAATTTTTTCGATCCTGAATGGATGAAATACTTCGTAACGCTGGGGCAGGATCGATCGAGCACCATGCTCGTGATGATCGGCATCACTACCACCGTGCTACCCACCCCATGATACGTAACGAAAGCCGATGTCTTCAAATACCACCAGAAACCACTTTCTTGATGAAGGATGAAGCGAATCGAATGCAGGAAGTGCTGAGAGCTACACAACATGTGTGGAATAGTGTAAAAATAAAAATGAAATGAAATTTACGCGCAATAACAGATTTTTCCATTTCGTGCAGAAAATCCCACCGAGACATCATAGTTCAGTGCAACCAACAGCAAACAGGGAGGGACACTACGAATTGAGTTCCATTCGCAGTTACTAAATAAGTTGAGGAGTCATCGAGTTCCGTTGTTCACCTCAAATTTGCTTCGCCACCATGGTTTTTCGGCGGATTTAGCTTTCTTCAGAGCATGATAAGCTCAAATTGAGTACAGTCTAGTCGACCAAACACTTCCATTGCCTCAAGAGAAACAGAAAAGGACCATTCCTTCTCAAGACAACGCCCGGTCTCACGTTGAGGAATCAGCTGTGCAGAAGTTGAACGAGCTGGGCTACGAAAGTTTCCTCATCCCACATGTTCACCAAACCTCTCGCCTACCGACTATCACCTCTTTCAAACACCTTGACAAATTTCCTGCGCGAGAATTGCTTCATCAACCACGATGGCGGGAAAAAATGCCTTTGGCAGATTCATCGCTTCTAGTGCGCTAGGATTTCCTAAAAAATGGAAAGAATAAATTTGTTTCTTGTTGCAAAAATGCGTGGATTCAAATGTTTTTTAGCCGTAAGCAATCACCCGTCAACGGGATTGATCTGGGGAGCCCAAATCGGCACAGAACCCAGTTAAGCTGAGGCTATAGTTATAATCACAATTTTAACCTTTTTACTTACTGCCTACTCTTTTTAATGGCAGGGTATATTTGCGAAATATAACTTCAACGAAGCTGAGATATTTGCAAAACTCTGGACCGCAGGTGCCTATGGTGGTCAATAGAACTAGCTGAGAGACAGGCGAAATGAAGCACCCGTATGGTGTGGTGGTGAACGCGTTATTCCCCGGAAAGGACAATAGCGCGTTCGTTCCCCCACCATAGGCACCTGCGGTCTAGAGTTTTGCAAATATCTCAGCTTCGTTGAAGTTATATTTCAAATGTCTTTCTTTCTGCACGGTCTTGCACGAGGTTGATCAATATATTTATTTTCAGCTAACGTTTTGACGTTTTCGTCTTCATCAGAGTCGATGATCCGAGTGGATGGTCCACGCTTGTTATTCGTCTCGATGTGGCCGCTTCGTCTTCGTGTCGAGTCAGGTCGTCCTCGGCGGGCTATCTCCTCGAATGATGCATACTCAATCGGTGGTGCCCCTTTTTATACACGATGCCGATTGTGCATATAAGGATAATGTCAGGTGACAACAACTTGTTTTTTCTTCCGACCATGCATCGTACAGAAGTCGGTGTTACTATCAACTGTTACAGGGTATAGTAATATTTCAAAACTGACTTTCCTTTAACCACGGTGTGACTAATCAATATGTATTCTTTTTTGATGAGCTTACATGAGGTTGATAAATATATTTTTTTTCGGCTGACGTTTCGACGTCTTCGTCTTCATCAGAGCCGATAATCCGAGTCGATGATCAAAAGTTTTTATATCGATTAATAAAGTTTCGTTTGAGGCAAGTTTTAACATTTTAAATGACATAGTTAAGGACGCTCACTTATATCTGAAGAATCTAACAGAAGAAAATTCACAGTCCTTCTGTATTTCAGACGTCGGCTACGACAAACCACGTCGGTCGTTTTGCAGAATCTTTGAGCATTAAAAGGAGTACTTGCCGTCACATAGCAAATGGTTAGACAGAGAAACTCTTTCCCTATCGAAATACCTTTATTGTAGGCGTTCAAATTTTTCATAATACTCGATGGCAAACAAAAGGCAACGAAAGCAACAGATGGCATGCATAAGGTCGCCATCGACGCTGTTACCATCAAGAACAAATGCTGACCACCCATTGTTTTGTAACTCCCAAAGAGTTAAAAGCTTAAGAACCAAGACAACACTTGCAATACTTTACAATCTAAAAGTTTCATAAAACTCGGAAACAAAGAGTATAGTCGTATGAGACTGCTGCTAAAAAAAGAGCACATGATGAAGTATATCATAGAATTCAGCGTTTTTAATAGTATTCGTGATCAAACCATAATCATAACTTCATCATATTCATTATTCCTTCCAACAGCAACCAGGAGTAGTGGACATTTTAATAAACTTCTTCCTTTTTCTATCCTTCGCACTGCTTCCATTTATAACAGAATAATTATAGATGAGAATCAGTGTGCTACAATGTGCCGCCGTCGTAATAGTGCACTATGGGATAAGCGATTTCAGCAGTGAATCGAAGGGATTAAAATCTGGTGAACAAGATGTTCGGAAAAATAAGCATAGTAAATTCTCATGCTTCAGGGAAATAAAAACTTGTAGCATTATAAGTAGCTTCTCTGCATAACAGGATATCGAAATCACGAAATCGAGGAGCTGAAGCCCGATATAGACAAGGCGATCATCAGCTTTCTGCAGAACGCATTGGAAAATGTCTTCTAAAAATACAACATTTCTAAATGAGTGACCAACCGCATAGAACATGACGAATATGAAGCTTCCAATATGACAAGGGCGACAAGCGGAGCAATGTCTTTGACGTCGTAAACGGTGTTTGTACAAAAAGACAGGTCCTTGAGGAAAATATCGTTGTAAGGCGAAATGGCGTGGAGGAATATTCTATACTCTGAACACTGAATCGGCGTAGTTTTGAGAGAAATGGTCCGTCTTTCACTGAACATACTGCTGACTTGACTTTCAGCAGCTTCAGAATTATTAGCTTGCAAAAGAGGGAGTTCGAATTGTATTCAATGACATTTCCCCACTATCTAAGGAGCACACGCCTTCTTCAAATGTGTAAAAATGTCATAGCTTTTTCTCGACTAAACACCCTTTACATACTAAGAAGAAGAGGCATAGTCACTTTTATGCAGAGAAGAAATGGCGAACGATTTATAGACGACCTTTCAACATTGTCGTTGCGAAGTATCATGTCAGATTGATCGCACTTTGCTCAGTATTCTGGAGCAGTTTAAACGTGAGCCAAGTGTTTTTTCATAAATCTTCATATTTTTTTCTACAATTATACTGTAATCTTATACAATTTCTGTAGCCTATAAGTTTCTACTTGTATACTACACTATATACTAGTTTTTACATACCTTTCTGTGTGATTTCTCTCACTGATTCCCGACGCCATACTTTCTTTTCAGAAGGTTCAACGGTAGAAGAATGAGAGGAATAGCAGTTGCTCATGTGCCCACAGGTCGAAAGCCATTGCTAACTTGCTTATATACCTCAGTAAGTTTTGACACTGTCTAGTGTTGGATTTTCAAAAAGAAAGGAATGAGATTTAAAGACTGTGATTTTGCAAATAAACAAGTTGCCTTTTTTATGGAAACTTTAAGAACTAGCGATAAGGGGTGTGATGAATACTGGCAGTCTCCTAACATATTCGTCCTGACCGCGCCTAAGATCGCCGCTCGCAACAAACGACATCACAATATCTGATATTATAGAGAGTTTTAACCTTTCTGCTTACTGCCTACTGTTTTTTGAGGGCAGGGTATATTGCGAAATATAATATTTATTATTATTATTATTATTTTTAATAATTATTATCATAATTATTATTACATTTCGCATTATACAGAGTATTCTCTATATTTATTTATGCAATCTTATAAACTGATCTGTTGAGCCGATGCAAGGTTGGTGTAGGTCTTCGTTGTCGTTGTTGTTGTTGTTGTTGTTGTTGTCGTTGCTGTTGGTGTTGTTGGTCAATGGCTGACGTTTTGGCGATTTCACCTTCCTCAGAGCCGTGCTGTTACGAGTGGGGGCTCCACTTGGTGGGAATAGAAACCCCACTTGCTGGGAATGGAGACTCTACTTGCTGGGAATAGAGTCTCGCTCGTAAAAGCACGGCTCTGAGGAAGGCGAAATCGCCGAAACGTCAGCTATCGACCAAAACACCAACAGCAACGACAACAACAACAACAACAACAACAACGACAACGACAACGAAGACCTACATCAACCTTGCATCGGCTCAACAAGATCAGTAAGTAAGATCGTATGAACAAATGTCAACTATTTAGGTTTACAGAAAGTCCGTCTTTTAAGTATTATCTATCTTTTAATCTTACTCGATGAGTCCTATGTTTGTTACGCAGTGTTCTTATTACTATTATAACCTAGTGGAGCTTTGATACTCCCTCACTGGACTATGTCGTTCTCTGTATAGCGATTTATGATGTATGGTTGCTTCTCGTAGCACTTGCGCCCACCATTGCAGAAGACAGTTTTCCATGTGTTCCCCTTTCCTCTTTGATTTTTCTTTTTGCGTATTGGATAGGCTAAGATTTATACCGTGTGAATGTACCCTTCTAAATTCAGCTATGTCGTCCTATCAATTTTGGGTATACAGGTATTCAATCACCCAAGCCTGGGATGAGAGCTCCGAGGGGACATTATCACATATCGCATCATCCAACTTTCCCAGTCTCTATCCTCAGATGCATTATCGCTCTAGTAAAAATAAGATGAGACGTATTCTAAATAAGGAACCATCACGTATGCATGGTTTTTCTATTTCAATTATCCTCAATTGTTGGCTGTGCAAAATATGAGTGGATTGCTCCCATTCTTATGTCCTCATCATTATACTATCTAGAGACTTCATTCTGGTGACGTCCTTGTTCCTCCGATATGTTGGACCGGGATCTATACATTCGTGCATTTTGCCACTATAAAGTGGATTTCTGTTTCGTGACTCATTTAAATTACTTCTGTGCGTCCCATAAATTGTCCAACGCTTGCGCCTAAATCTGGTTAAAGTTAGCAAGCAGTAAGATAGACTACAGCAGTCTGCAAACACTTGGTGCGTTTATGGAAAGAAATGATTAACGATTACCGTTCTAGCAAACAATTATTGACGGAATCCGTGCATATAAAGCATGGGCCTAATAGGCGGCTCAAAAATACTTGTGGAAACGAAGCTACAGTGTGCCACGTGAAGAGCAGAATTTTTAGGAAAATTACTGGGAAAGGAAAGAAGGGAAGCTCTATCACATGCCAACCATGTTGCGAAATCATTAGCATTAATGCAAGAAAAATTAGTAGGGAAACACAAAAGCAAAGTCTACATACGTTCACCTTGTGGAGCAACTGTGATAGGGCAGGGTAGGTGAGTATAAGAAACGAAAAGTGTAAGAAACTTTCTCAGGGCGGAGTATTACGACTTTGTATACCACTAATGAGCAGCTCATAAGACACCAGATAAATAAAAGTACGCTGTTTCACATGAATTTTCTGCAAAAATGGACGTGTTGTCATACTTTGAGCAAATATTATGGGCATGTGACGGAAGCCCTTGCTATTGAATGAATTTGTAAATGTGCAGGTGCACAAACTCGTCATAATGTCCAATACCGTAAATGGTAGTGAAAGCTGGAAATCGCAGGCACATAGTTAACGTCACGGTCACCACAAACAACACCACCATATGTTCGTCCTAACTTTCGTTCTTCTGCTGCTGCGATGAAATGAAAGCTTACGAGCTTCTACAACGATTTAGAAGCTCCAAAATATTTGCGCTAAACTAGGAAAAAGTCCTGAAAATTTTCGTCGAAAAATTTTCCTATCTTTCAATATGTAGAATATATCAATGGCCCGTCTTCACTGGTTGTGGAGGCCTCAGCACAACTCCCATTTGTTTCTCTCGCGCTCTATCGTCATCCATGGTGCTGGTCTGCTTCGAGCATGGTGGCGCCTACGAGGTCTATTCCGTAATCCTGAACTAAATGCTATTAAAAGGTCTGAGTTACATAGAATCAATTATAAGAAACCTACAACAGCGAATTGTAGCAGTAATAATGGGAAAGGCGGCGGTAATGGGGAGACTTAAAAACAAGGGGTAAATTAAAACGGAAAAACGAAAAAGTGGGAAACACCTCTTTGTGTGTGTAATTTAAGAAATAAAGTTCCAGATCCCACCATACGAAAAATTTTCGAACTTGGCGCGAAGGTTTGGAATGACAATACCTGCATTGATTTTGTGGAAAACAAAACTGGTTTGTTCATGTTCCGTACCAAAGAGTGGGATAGCTTTTTTTGGATCAATTATTTGTAGCACATGATAAGTTAGTCCTGGTCAAAGGAAACACATGCTGGTCCACCAATGGACGACGCGGCGGAGAACAACCGCTTTGTCTATCCGATCATGCACCGGTACTACGACGCATAACAAGTTAAGCATTTTTCGCTATTGTGTCAGATGGGCGCTTTAGGTAGGATCAGCTGTGCATGAGATAGGTCATGCACTTGGATTACTCCACACAACGCAACGATATGATCGGGACGGTTTCATAGTAATCCTTACGGAAAATGTTAACGTGGGTCGTTGTGAAAACTTTAGCGATTGTGATATTTGACTGATAATGATGGATTAGCCAGCATACAGCGAAGATTTCACAAAAAGTAAGCAAGGACTTAGCATATGTCTATGGACTCACATACGATTACGGCAGTGTGATGCACTATGACGAGTTTAGGTATGGGCTATTGGTTTCAAAACATTTTTGCCAAGATGGTTATTGTCGTATTTATTGCCCTTATTGCCGCTATCTCAGTGGTTCTCTTAATGGGAAGACGACAATAAATGCAGTAAATTCGCTTTATCAAAAGACGATGGGATCCGATTTGATATCTTTCTCCGACATCTTCATGATCAACGAACATTATGGATGCAATGGTGAGACTTTCCTTCATAAAAAAGTGCAATAACGCGTAAAGCATGCTTCTTTAGCAAGATGCAATAAGTCCATATCCGCTAAGTGTGAGAACGAAGGATATCCTCACCCTCGAAACTGTTCCGTATGCACTTTGTCCGAGTGGATACGGCGGCGATCTGTGTGATGGACGGGTAAACAACAGCGTTACTGATGAATGTAAGCCTAACAAAGAAATCAAATTCATTCTAGCCACCTGGATGTGGAGACGATCTCGTGGCAACCAGTGAGCAAAAATTTCTCATAAGCAGCGTCGGTCATGGGTTCGGTCTCAGGGGATCAGTTCGTTTTCTGCAATTACATGATTACGGTAGACTGTTTTAATCAATGTTATCGTTGGAGATAAGATATACTTTCTCCAGGCCCCCAAAAGACAAGAAGATTGAGGTGGTCGTGCAGTCGATTTCTCATGGTTATGGCTTCCTCGGATGTACTGTGGGAGGAGTTGAGATCAAAGCTCAAGATGACCAGAAGCTGACGGGTTACAGGTATGAGTCCATACAAGAAAATCCGTAGATCCTAGCACGGACACCTAAGTCTTCTCTTCCAATTTCTGCACTATCAACGGCACTGGCAGTCTGGTTATTTCCAGCTCCAACCACTTCCCTGTGATATTGTTTGGCAGACTCGGCACTATGGAGGCAACGCTGATATATCCCCCACATTGATTAAACACGAAGACTTTTTACTTCTAGAAATACATTGTACACACAAAAATCTTTTTGCTGTAGTGGAGAACGTAGCAAAATCATGGGCGAAAGAGCGTTCCGAAATATTTAAAAGAGGCACAAAAAATGTGTTCGTGAGGATCAAATCGATATCCGCTTGAACTGAATCATAAGACGAGTCTCCTCATATCCAGCAGTGATATTCATTCCTTCTAAAAAGCTCATTTTCATTTACGCTGTGGACCAGTAAGTACCCTATCATTCTGTTGTAACAAAACTTGCCGTCGTTCAAATTTGAAAACAATTTCACAGCTTCGCCAAAGAAGGATTATTAGAAACGCTGTAGATTTCTTAGTATGAGTGGTGACAGTGTATCAAATGGCTCAAAACTAATTGTTTAGTCCGACGTTTCATTTATCATATATTAGCCTGTTGGTGTTCAAATGAGTCACACGTAGTGAACACGTTTTCAGGCAAACTGGTCAGCGTGAATCGCATGTGATCCATTTTCTTTTTGGACATCATTTTCGCCGCGTGGAACTTTTTTGCAGCTACTGTAAGCATTCTTTTCACCAATCTCCTCACCTGTATCGCCTGTCATTCCGGTGGTCATCGAGAGAGGCCACTACTAAGCCTTCCATTGGTACCCGTCACGTGCAACGGTCGCTCAGTAGGTTCTACCCTCGCTAGGGAATCGTTGAGCGTCATATCCTTCTTCTAGCTTTTCGTGAAAAACTTCCAGCATCGTTCGTGCAAATTACATGTCCCGTCCATTTTATTTTAGAAAGTTTGGCGTGTAGAACGTCACCTTTAATTGTCGTTGACGCACGTCGGCGCATTGAATGCCTTTCCATAGTTTCGTAGCACGGGATATTCTTCTAGCACTGTCCTCGCGGCTACGCGCTCAATAACGACGAGTGATCTTTCATCCTGCTAACGCAGTGGCCAGGTTTCTGACGCATACGTTAAGGCAGGAGGAATGGTGGAGTCGAAATGGCAGGCGCGTAGTTGGGTGTTCTTTGTTTTTTTTCCACTATATCTTCGATGCTCTTGAGAGCTCTACATGCTGTGATCGCTTTCCTCTTTGGTCAACCCTCTATAGCTAAGTCGTTGAGCACGTCGATTTCTCGAGCTATGAGAGACGTAGCTGGAGAGTTCCGAAATAAATCACAATGTTAACGTTTTCTATTTACTGCCTGTTACAATTTTTCACGGCAAGGGTATTATGGGAAATACAACCACAACGATGCTGAGATACAAGCAAAACTTCGGAATGTAGGTGTCTGCGGTGCTGAACGAACGCACTATTATCCTTTCCGGGCGCTAACGCGTCCACCTGTGTCTCAGCTAGTTCTATCGATCAATGTCATCAGCAATTCCGGAATACTTGTTCCGCTGAGCGTGAATGGCGTGCACAAAACCAATAAGTCTCTCATGAACGCCGCTTTTGCGAGATTTAGTCGAGGATCGATCTTTCCGCAAACGTTGTCCAAGTCGGATAGCATTCGTCAGACATGGCTAACGCTTGACGTTATAACCGAGACGTTATTAACAAAGCGAAGATGGGTTAATTGTCAACCATTCATTCACACCCATGTTGTCCCATTCTAATGTTCTCAGAAATGTTCTCGAAGGTGGTGACGAATAATTTTTTCCGAGATAGTATCACCCCTTCCTAACCCATCTTTTGATCTCAATGTCAATATCAGTGAATAATGGATGCATTTTTGATTGCGAAATTCTTGTATAGCTCACGAAAAATCATTGTAAGCTGAGTAGGAGCTCCCACGCCGTCCTGTGCTTAAATAACTGTTTCTATCTCAGCTAAGTCAAAAGCTGACGTTTCGGCGGATTTCTCCTTCCTCAAAGCCTGGGAAAGTCAAGTTGACCGTCATCTACCCAGCAAAACACCATAACCAAACAGAGAAAGTGCTAAGCCAAGATTTCAACCACATTGAACACAGAATACTTGTTCGCGCGCTCCCCACTCTCTATAAGTCTCCCACTGAATGCGTCACATAGAGACCAACCGCACAGAGTTCATGTGGCAGCGTAATGTTCCTCTCACATTAGAATAAAAGGCTTTAATAATGCCCAATATCACGCGTGATTACGAGGCATTCCTTCCTGCGGTTCACTTTCAGATTCTTGGAATTCATCCAGAATGCGTCGAGAGTTTTACGGGACTGCGTTTTCGATTCCTGTGCGAGGACCGTAACTTCTACTCCAAAATCCCCCCCGTTATGTCTCTGTGTCCTATGCGCGCCTAGTGGTGTACTTGGTTTAACTTCAATTTTGCCGACTAGGTCCTCGCATGGTTTGTAAGGGATCAGATAAACTGCACCCGAATAGGATCTAGTTGGCTTCTTAGAGTGCTCCGTGGCATTCCAATTACTGTTGTCAGATTCTCTAGACCGGCGATCTTAAGCAGAAATAAGAACTAATTCTGTAGAGTGTTTGTAGAGATACTTCTATGGTCCACCGATCATCTTTTTTGAAAAAACATCAGGTGGTAGTTTCCAGTAAAAGCGTGAAGGATAGATGAATCGGATCAGATGTTTGCATCGCGATTTCGAAAGAACGCTTCTTGAGGATGATGGTAAATTTTGTGCGTGTTGATTCCTTTTTTCTACATGAGTTCCTCTCATCAAGTGCAAAGAACACATACCAAGAGACACCACTACGGCTACTTCACTGGATCTTCGACGTTTTTAGCCTAATCGAAATCGTTTACGAAATTAAAAAATCAAAGCGTAAAAAAACAGAAGATAAAGCTCTTTAGCGTTGATCAATCCCTGAGGGTTGCTCCTTCATGCATTCGACTTCATTAAGTATCGTTTGGAGGTAACTGAATGCACATCTGGCTTTTACAGTGACTCGTGGTGGCCTACCGATGTGCAAAGCTAGGGCTGCTATCCTCCCAGACTAGTCTAGCACCAATTTGCCGACCCCAGAAGGATGGAAGGGTTGGTGAGCCACGGGAGCGGGGATCAATCCCACGTGAATGTCGCAGTGCACCTGCGACTACTGCGCCACACGCATCCTTTAAAATTAAAAATTACGATTAAAAATCAAGTGTTCATTATTTGGACATCTATCTCCATTTTCCTCGACGGCTTTATAATGCACTGAATGCATTGGTACGAACAGTACATAGTACAATACAACACTACGATACGAACGTCATGTAAGTAAGTATGATTTTTTAATTTCGTTAACAATTTCAATTCGGCTAAAAAACGTCTAAAACCCAATGAAATCGACGTAATTACGTTTTTATGAAGGTGCGCTGAATGCAATCCTACGAACAGTACTTGTCATGTACAGAAATGGTAGTTGGTATGGAACCTACGATTTTTCAATCGTGGCCGTTTCAACGTCTTTCTGTCGCCTAATTTTCTTCGCGTTTCGTAAAAGGATTGGTGACGGAAAAACTTCCATGGTGAATGTCAGCATGCCCATGTTAAATTGCATAACAGGAAGGCTGTCATGTCATAGGTTAGGTTCGTTTGGAAGAATTATTTGGTCTTTTTCCCACATGTCAAGCAGGCAACATACTTCGATTTTGTTCATTTGTATTACATACACAATTGCAGCAATATAAGAATATGAACAACACCAAAGCACCAAAGGTCCATGTCGAAGATAAAAACTCCTGTTGGAAAAATATGATCTATTTGGATTTACGAGATGGTGTGGTTGTCATCACTCTGGTCAATGCAGGAATAAGAAATGAAAATTTTCAGCAGCAGCCCTAGGAAAATCACGTAAAGGTGAGAAGGAATGAAATTTCATTTGTGTTGCGTATGCAGATAAGCCGAGGTACTACATCTTTATCAAATGTGTAGTTCCTTTAAACCGCTGAAGGATTATTGTTTAAAAAAAAGGCATGAGATGCAAACATGATAAGAAACTGATTTGAAAACGAAAACTGTGTTTTTGTTCACTCCATGTGTCTTGTTTTCTCCCTTCGGTGAAGGAATTTGTAGATCTTCTCGCTTTATTATTTACTTACTTCAAAGCTTGGATGGCCCGTCCTCACTGGCTGCGCGGCATCCAGGAAAATTTCCATTTTCTCGAAGTCTTGTCGGTTTAGGCACTGTGGTTCCCTGGAGTTTCGGGGTCTGCCTAGCCAAAGTCTGCCCCCAGGTCGTCACCACTACAGATAGTCGCCGCTCTTGTGGATGAGAGAAAGATTTGCCACCGTGCGACTCGTTTGATACAAGGACCATAGTGGATCCTGCTATTGGCTTACACCTAGCCGAGCTTCGTGACGGGAACGCCGGACTCCTTCCTAGCTTGGTAGATCCCTGCCGGGGGCACGAAGCCTTCGCTGCGCATCGCAGCCCTGCTGGCAGAAACATCTCCCAGCTACGATCAATCAGTAGAACGTTGGGATGACTACATATATATATATATATATATATATATATATATATATATGCTCATATATATATATATATATATATATATATATAAGTATATACATGGTGACGCCAACCGGCGACGTTCAGCTCAATGGTTTGGCTTTGATCAGGCTCCACAACACTTCTCGAAACCGAAATTTATGGTGACTGTTTGGTGGTCTGCAGCAAGACTGATTCATCACAGCTTTTTGAATCCGGGCGAAACGATTACGGCAGAGAAGCACTGCCAAGAAATCGAGGAAATACACCGTAAACTCCAAAAACAATGACCGGTATTAGTCAACAGAAGTGGACAAATCCATCTCTACGACAACACCCAGCTTCAGGTTGCGGAACCAACGCTGCAGACGTTGAACGAATTGGGCTATGAAAATTTGCCTCATTCGCTATATTCGTCAGATCTCTCGTCTTTTGAATATCACTTCTTGATGCACCTTGACAATTTCCTGAGCGATAAATGCTTTATCAACCACGGTGACACAAAAAATGCCTTCAACGAATTCATTCCTTCCAGAACTCCAGAATTTTATGCAAGGAATTTTATGGAATAAGTGAACTGGTTTCTTGTTGGAAAAATGTGCGGAATCTAGTGGTTTTTATGTCGCTTAATAAAAATTGGTGCGAAAAAAGTTATGGTTATTTGAACTTTACATTTTAAATCGAACATTTCGTGTGTCCCAACGTAATACGTTGACATCCTCATTCGTTTGAATACTGTCTTGGCCTTCAGCCCTCTCGCGTCGGCCTACATTGTATAATCACCGATGCATTTGAGCTACATCAATCCTACATTTGTCCGCTACCATAATAATCTCATCGCAACGTTGTCGCTGTATCCTATGTAACACTTTATCCTCATGTTAATTCGCCAGTCTACTACAAATACCCTTCTCGCTTCGAAACCTTCTGTTCCGATTTTTTTCCTGCACTACCACAAGCTTCTAAGCTTTATTGGTCAAAGTAGTATTTTATATGGAACCTCTTTAGCACATACTCCAATAAGCTAATGGCAGAGTTACTTTCTTATTTCAAGTTAACTTCTTACTCATTATCTTATCATCTTTTAATGGTCCTATTATCATCTTGTCCCTCTTAGTGTTTCGGCATGGTCATATCATTATTATTGTATTGCTATTGTCATGTCATTTAATTACCCAAGTTTGAAGTTTGTGCTGTAGAAGCAGCAAACAGAGGACCGGCGTGGGAGCGAACAAGCGCACGTACATATTAATTCAAGCATCCAGCTCAATACCATGTTGGACTTCACTCAAAGGAACAACCCGGCCTCCAGCATCCTCACTTAGGTCGCACCGTCGTGTGTTCATCTGGCGACTACAGCTTCCAGACTAACTGTAGTACGATAAAATTACGATTCTTATTTCTTGGCTCTCACTCGCAGGTTCTGAAGTGTTATCTGGTAAATAGCCATGCACTACAAAACCTTCGAGTTGTAGATATCACGACACAGTTCTATCTTCTAGAATCGCGCATGAACACGGCAAGGACTAGTCAACGAATTAGTCTCTGCATTATCTGGTATTCAACTGATTATTCCACGACTGAATCACTACAAATCGCGAGTGGGGCATCGATCACTACAGCACTATTGCATCGATCGCAGCCACCACTACAATTATAGTGGCCACCTGGCCACGATCTGGAGTAGCTCAGAGACTAAATTACGGAATAAATGGTGCCACGACTAATTAGTTCGATGGTCGCTGTTGTATGACTTACAGTGCTGAGCCCTTAATGATGGATTTGTGTCAAAATATCGCTAGTTGAAAAATCAGTAATATCAGGTTGTTACCGTGCAACATTTGAGAAGTTGTTGAAGAAGAGGAAATTGCCGAGTTGTGGTAGGGCTGTTTATCTGTAGGTTGTAGTTGGCACATAAACCCACGACCTCCAGTTCTCGGCGAGAATGCTGGAGACTGATTTGCTTCATTAAGAGAAGCATCATAAAATGATATGCTGATTTCAGTGTATTCACAAAGTTAACTTTTTTTTATTCACTGCCTACTACTTTTCATGGCAAGATACTTTCCGAAATGCAACCAGAATTATGCTGAGATAATTGCAAAACCTGAGACTACAGGTAAGCTTTGAATTCGTGGTCACTCTAACCGTGGACTCACCTGTTACCCGCAGCACAACCGAGACCTTTGCTTTTCCAACTCTACGCAAGTTCTTTCTTTACTCTAACAGTGCAATCAGCAATCACCAGTTTACAGGAATGATCTGGAGAACAGCCCGGCATCGATACCAGTCAAACTGAAGCTGCAGTGAAAATCACAATGTATAACCTTTTATTTTTATTGACTGTTATTTTCCTTGAGAAAGTATTTTAATGGAATGCAACCACAATGGTGCTGATATATTTGCAGAAACTCGGAACCCAAGTGAGCTTCGTAGTCGCGATTAGCCTATCCGAGGTCTCACGTGAATATGTTCATTTGTGTAAACTTGTTGCGTGCCAAATGGGCCACTGAGCTGTTCTCGTACCCCATGTGGAATTTTGGCAATTAAACGTTACTTATGTAAGGTGTATAAAGAGTAACATCGGCGAATGTTTATTCTCAGTGAGGAGTACAAGAATAAAAACGATCCATAGCTGTTCTGAAAAAGGTATAACTGGAATTTGTCTGGACACAAAGATAATATGTTCTACGTGATAGAGACATTCTCCAGCACAGTTATTTGTCTGCAGAATCTCACAGTTTACGTATGCAGTTGGTGATGCTATCTGCGACTTCTTCAACATGACTCCGTGAATGACGAAAGTACGACCTATCTCAGTGGTGTTCATGCAGCTTTGCACGTTCATGTGCTTGAATAAAGAAAGGAATTCGTTTTAGTCCTTCACCCAACTCTTAAGTCTTCTGTAAAGAGTTAGACTTTTTATATGCTATGTAGATTTTTTTGTTAAAGTCCTACCATTGCATTCATAGCCTTCGTTGATTACGAAGATATCGGTTATTGAAGAACACATCGTTTTCTGATAGCACGTATATACTGCAACAATTTTGCACTATTGGTCAATATTACGACTACAGATGACATTAATTACAATAGCGGTAAAAAAGGAAAACATGCTGTGCAAACTTCAGTTACACAAATTGCATGACATTGCCTCAAAAATACGGAAGTCCTCGGATATCAACGCAGCTGCTGCCCCACTGTTACGAAACCTGTGGTGTAACATGGATAAAAAGGTAGTATAAATCTCTCTCAACGACACTAATAGCCATAGCGTACGTATTGGTATTAATGATTTGGAGAAATAAAAATGGTCAAGAAATTTTTATGGCGCTGAGGTCTATGAGCCTGTTAGCTACTGTTGAATGAGTGCATGAAATAGAACATTCATCGTCCCTCTGCATGTTTGACGTTGATTGCACCAAACTGCACCATGTTGCGGGATTTTTCCGCACAGAAAAGGTCAATGTGCTGACGGATCGTGAGCAAACATGCATTAAATCCTCGGAAAAAGGGACTCTTGCGTGACAGGTGCATAGATATTCAGTGGCGTATAAAAATCACTCGAAGGCATAGATGTTACGCACACAAACAACATCACCACCATGATCTGCAGCAACAGCTCTTTTTTCAACCTTTATTCTTCTTACTGGTTTCTTACAATGCAAGATCTACAAAGCGCTAGAAACACCTATGAGTCGCATATCGTTCATGGTTAAATTTGATACACTTGACACTTGACACTTGAACGGCCCGTCCTCACTGCTTGTGCCGGCCACAGCATAATCAGCATTTATCGGAGATTTGCTGGTTAAGCCATTGCGGTTCCCTGGAATCTAGAGGTCAGCCTGGCCAAAGTCTGCCCCAGGTCTTCACCACCACGGGCAACGCAGCCCTTGTGGATCAGAGGGACATTTGCCACCATGTGACTTTGATACCAGGACGAGTGGTGGATCCCGCTATTGGTTTACTCTTAGCTAGGCTCCCTGAGGGAAACGCTGGACTCCTTCTCAACTTGGGAGACCTTGCCGGGGTGGGACGATTCCCTCCGCTGTACATCGCAGTCCGACGTAGGAACACCTCCCAGCCACGACGAGGCGGTAAACCGTTGGGAGGTAAATTTGATAAGTCTTAAAAAACTGCTCCGGTAGTACTGTCACATCATATAGTTCTTATTTACTGCCAAATTTTTTTCTCATGCATAGTTCGTGCGAAATTGAACGACAAGTTTGCTGAGATATAAACAAAACTCGGAGCCTCAGGTGGGCCACGGATCACTCTTACTCTATGATTACTCTTTTCGGGTGCTCACATGCTCTTCACCACCGTAACCGAGGTCCCTGTTTTGTATCCATTGTTGCCATTTTTAAACCCTATCAGTGTTCTCAGCAATCATCCGTCAACGGGAATGGTATGGGAAGTACAAATCGGCATTGAACCCGGCTGAGTCGCTGCTGTTAAACTGCAGCTTTAGCTCAACTGGGCTCAATGACGTCTGGGCTCCACAGATAGTTCCCATTTACGAGTGATTGCTGATAGCACCGTCTAAGTAAAGAACTGACAGAACGGTTAGGTAAGGCGCTCAGTTGGTGCAGCGCATAGCACGGAAGTCCCCGGAAAGAGTAATTGCAGACTCGAGCCAACCTGAGCTTCCGAGTTTCGCCCATTTACCGTCATTCTTGTGGTCCTATTCCACTATCACAGTTGTTGACCATTTTTGTGGCAAACCTTTAAAATCGAATTAATAGCACTGAGAAAAGATTTATTCATCAGCTAAGTGAAAAATGCTGCAAACTGGCACTGAAAGGATGGGTAATTGAACAGAGGGCGTATAACGAAACATGTTTTGCCAAAATTCCATGCTGTATTCGATGAAATAAGAAAATTTAGGCATGGGAAAAATTCTGTTCTTCTACGCCGTTACCATATCCACATATTGTAACATAACCGATATCGGTGATGAAGTGAAGTGTTACTTAAGTGCTCATCAGGATCGTCGGAATGTCGTGATCAGTGATCCCACGCAGACTAAGGTAAAAAGCTGATCACTCCCTTTCAAGACCGAAGTATGAACGCATTTAGACTGAAAGCCGCCTCGTACTGCCGATATCTAAACAGAATTTCTCCGACCTAGTGCAAATGTCTTTGAAAGAACATGAGAAGGAAATCGTCGACAGGTTGAAGGTTTTGTTGAAGCTTTTTCTCCAAATTTTGGTCATTGTAGTTTCAAAGATAACTGTATCCATTCAACAGGAGATTACGGCAGAATCGAACGATTACAGGAACTACAACTTAGAGTTAATGAACTTGATTTTAAAACCCGCTCCGGAACCGAGCACTCAACGATTTCCGCTCCAAAAAAGCGTCTTTTTTTACAGAGTAACTTACTATGGTTTTAAGTTGAGGCTTCCAATGCGTGGTTTTTTGACACGTTTAGGAACCGACACAACCAAAGCCTCAGAAACGACTTGGACACTGATCGAAAAAAAGAGACAGGTGTTGAAGGACTATTTTGGTCTGAACACAACATGGCGTGGTGGCGTTTTCTATAGCTTCAACACCTCAGGTGAACATACTGCTAACTCTGCTTCGCCTTGGACTGAACACCATTTCTAGAAGAGAATAGAAGACGGAACAATGAATTTTGTTAATAAGTGGGCAACTAAGAGATCTTTAGAAAATTAGGGCCAAGAAATTAAAAGAGATAAAGACCGGAAAGAATGAAAGAATAATGAAATTCCCATTAGCTTGAAGTTAATGTGTTTTTGACGAATGGACACCAGGTACTTGATGCAAAGTTTAGTTGGTAACAGCAGGAGCTCCTCTTAATTTTGGCTTGTAAATAGTCGACCCTAAAGATTTTTTACAAATTTTTTATAGCTTAACTTATTCCTTATATCTTTAAAGTTGAACTTTCAGACCAGATCGTGCGAAAGGTGTTCACACTAGGAGTAGAACTATGGAGGAATTTCACATGCATTGAATTTACCGAAGACAAAAAATGGTCCACTCTACGTCTCATGCCGAATAACTAGGCATTGCTTTACTCTAACTGCTTCCAGCACAGGACAAGGTGTTAGTGGTCAAAGAAGATGGACGCTATTCAAGTGTGGGACGACGGGGGCGGGGATCAGCTTCTTTCCATTGGTGAAAACCCGACGGTAACACGCATTCATATAGACATGTCGTACAAAGTGCAGCTCTCACTAGTAATTGAGATAGACGCTTTAGGTAGGATCAGCAGTGCATGAGATTGGTCATGTTCTTGGACTTTTCCATACAATGCAACGATATGATCGTGACAATTTCGTCAAAATCGCCATGCAAAATGTTGATGTGCGTTGTTGTAGAAAGACTGAAATAAAGGCCGAAGAGGAAATCCATGTTTTTTTGTTTAGCCACCCTTCGCCAATATGTTCGAGAAGATAGGCAGGGACTTGGCTTGTGTCTATGGAGCTCCATACGACTATGGTAGCGTCATGCACTACGGGGAGCTAAGGTTTTTTTTTCCACCAAGTGTTTTAGCTTTTTTTTACCAAACTTCTATTGTGAAATTTTTTTAGTTGTTCTATTAACAATCAGTCTACAATAATTGCGAAAGATCCCGCTTATCAAAGGACCATGGGATCTGAACTGATAGCCTTCTCCGATGTCTTCATGATCAATGAACATTACGGATGCAATGGTTGGACTGATGACAACTTTACATTTGGACTGTAGAGAACAAGAAATTGTTTCACTGTTTAGCAAAATGCAAGAAGTCTACATCTGCGAACTGTACAAACGGTGGATTTCCTCATCCTCGAAATTGTTCCATTTGTATTTGTCCGAGTGGCTACGGTGGAGCTCTCTGTGATCGGAGGGTAAGAATAAGTATTGCATACCAGTTCAATATGAAAACTGAATTGGTTGCAGCCCCAGGGATGTGGGAAAGACCTCGTGGCGACAAGCGAGAAACGAAGGGTTACTTACAAACTAGGCTCCGGGTCCGGTCTTAGGGATCAGTTCACGTTTTGCTATTACATGATTACGGTGATTATGGAACAGTTCCTTTCATTATAGTACCACTAAATACAAGATGTAACTGTGCCCAGGCCCCCGAAGAAAAGAAAATTGAGGTGGACATCGAGTCGATTTCTCATGGTTATGACGAAGCTGGTTGCCCAAAAGGAGGAGTTGAGATAAAAGCTCAGGATGATCAGAGGGTCACGGGCTACCGGTAGGGGGTTATAGTTCAGATTTTCCCAGTTTCTAAAAAACCTCAAATAGCTCTCTTTCAGTTTTTGCTCGACGAGGGGCAGCGATGGTCCCATTGTTTCCACATCGAATCGGTTACCTGTAATTCTATTCAATAGACTGGGCGCAATGCAAGCGATTTTTACATATCGTTACACAAATTAACGGTGAGAAAATGTTCACTCGTCAAATAAATTTCACACGCTCAATTGTTGCCGGTAATCAATAGTTTACAGAAGACTGAAAATCGATAAAGTCTACAACAATTCGTTTGTGAGGACGTGATCCACCGTCGGTTGAGATTTTATTTCACCACGAAAACGAATTACCTATAGAGCAGGGATTTTGCGATGAACATAAACAAAAACATCTCTGAGGTGATAGCCTAAGCAGATGATACACACTAATTTCCAAATCACTGGCTGCTTTTCCTCAGTTAAACCTAAATAAAAGAAGGATACTACCGGGTTGCTCGAAATTTCGTAGAAACAATCACTTCTTAATCTTAACCGTTTTATTTACTACCTACTCTTTTTAATGGCAGGGTATAGTGCGAAATATGACTTCAATGATGCTGAGATATTCGCGGAACGGACGCGCTATTGTCCTTTCCGGGGAGTAACGCAGTCACCACCACACCACGTGGGTCCTTCGTTTCGCCTGTCTCTCAGCTAGTTCTATCGATCTTTTGCCATCAGCAATCATCCTTTAGCGGGATTGATCTGGGGAGCGCAAATCGACAACGAACCCAGTTAAGTTGAGGCTGCAGTTATAATCACAATTTTAACTTATTATTTACTGCCTACTCTTTTTAACGGCACGGTATCTACTGCGAAATATGACTTCAGTGGTGCTGAGATATTTGCAAAACTCCGGGCCACAGGTGTCTGGGGTGGGGGAACGAACGCGCTATTCTCCTTTCCTGGGAGTAACGCGTTCACCACCACACCATGCGGTCCTTCGTTTCGCCTGTCTCTCAGCTAGCTCTATCGATCTCTGCCATCAGCAATCACCCTTAAGCCGATAGAATTACCTCTTAATTCAAAGTCGCGTCGTTACACACACATTTACTTTATATTCATGTTCAAGACGGTGATTTCGCTTTGCATCTGAGATTTGAAACACGACCGTGCAAGCAAACAAGGCGCAACGAAGAATGTGCGCCATAGCTATCTCACTTCTTTTTCGACTGCTTATTTTGTCGCACAAAAGTTCTTCTGTACTTTTTGTAAATTAGCGTCGCTAGTGGCCTTAGTATTTAAAAAAATTAATATCTATTAAACACACCGTACAAACGCTGTTTTTTGGGCCAGTTTTTTCAAATCGTTGGATTCCCGCGTCTGCGGCGACGTTACTGGTAAGAAGAGCACTGACAACAAGGGCGCTAGGAAGGTACTTGCACACTGACGATCAACATTTATGGAGACCTCAAAGATGAGTCGCTAGGCCATTTGACAAATTATGATGCAATGCGTGTCATAAGAAAATTGACTATTTTCATCTTCAAACCAAAATAACGCATATTACTGGATTGCTCGGGAATTAATCTCACACTTATAATTTCGTAATCTATTCTAACCTTTTTATTTTGTTGCCTACTCTTTTTAATGGCAGGGTATATTGCGAAATATAACTTCAAAGAAGCTGAGATATTTGCAAAACTCTTAACCGCAGGTGCCTATGGTGGGGAACGAACGCGCTATTGTCCTTTCCGGGGAGTAACGCGTTCACCACCACACCATGCGGTCCTTCGTTTCGCCTGTCTCTCAGCTAGCTCTATCGATCTCTGCCATCAGCAATCACCCGTTAGCGGGATTGATCTGGGGAACCCAAATCGACAACAAACCCAGTTAAGTTGAGGCTGCAGTTGTAATCACAACTTTAACTTATTATTTACTGCCTACTCTTTTTAACGGCACTGTATCTACTGCGAAATATGACTTCAGTGGTGCTGAGATTTTTGCAAAACCTCCGGGCCACAGGTGTCTGCGGTGGGGAACGAACGCGCTATTCTCCTTTCCGGGAGTAACGCGTTCACCACCATACCATGCGGTCCTTCGTTTTCGCCTGTCTCTCAGCTAGCTCTATCGATCTCTGCCATCAGCAATCACCCGTTAGCGGGATTGGTAGCCTCAGCTTAACTTAACTTTCATTGCTTTTTCAGATTTGGGCTCCCCAGATCAATCCCGTTGACGGGTGATTGATGATGGCAAAAGATCGATAGAACTAGCTGAGAGACAGGCGAAACGAAGGACCCGCATGGTGTGGTGGTGAACGCGTTACTCCCCGGAAAGGACAAGAGCGCGTTCGTTGTCCACCATAGGCACCTGCGGTCCAGAGTTTTGCAAATATCTCAGCTTCGTTGAAGTTATATTTCGTAATCTATGTTTTAATTGTTCCGCTATGACAATCGCTAACGATCGGCTCAATGGTTGTACTGCGATGAAGCACTTCCTAAAGCCGAAAACCCACCAAAGTAAAGTCATCTTGACAACTTCATGGTTTATTATTGGTTTAATTCATTACAATTACTGAATAGGCTCCTCTCTGATCAGCGGAAGGGGACCAATCGTTCGTCACGATTACCCGCAGTCACTCATCGCACTATTGATGGTGGAAAGGTTGAGCTGAAAGTGAAACCCTGCCTCCTCTACTATACGCGCCTGACCTTTTTCATGGCAACTATTATTTTTCAAGCATTTCGACAACATCCTGTTCGAGAATTGTTTCTAAAACCAATCCGAGAGCGAAATTGCCCTAAACGATTCATCATTTCTAATAAAGTTCACAGTTTTTTATTTACTTATATTTATATTGCACCGTCTCTCTTCACATCTACTGTGTGGATCACAGCGCCTTTTGAATTCCATTCGTCTCATGTCAGCACTCGTCCACAAATGTCTTCGAACTTTCTGCGCGTAGATTTGGCTGTTGCTTGAGGTCTATCATCTTCGTCATGAATGTCGTTGAATTCAGTTTAGATCGATCCTCCTAGACTCCTAAAATAAGCGGGTTAGAGCTTTCCTCCGTGTATAGTAGAAAGAGGCTGTTCCCAGACAGGCCTCGCAGGAATTTCCCGACCACTAGAAGATGAAAGGCTTTTTGAACTGGGATTCTATGCAACTGGAACAAGTTAAGCGTTTTTCCACCGACAAAAGTATGTAGTTTCTGATAATCTGTTTTCTTTTTTTTTCTTTTTCTTAATCTCTGCCAATAAAGTTTATTGGAAGTTGAGATATCCCACTTAACAAACAGAAGTAGAAATCGGCCATCAATTTCCGAACAACCTGTTTATAAGGATAATCAACTCATAGGACTGTGAACACCGGCTCATATTTTTAAGAATTTTTGATGTTGTTGGTAGATAAATTGATCTGTAAAGATATTCCTCTACTTCGCAGACAACACTTTCTGTGTTATTACGTTGTCATCATCTTCACGTTGTTGCCTACGCCATGAATACTGTTTAAGGGGTGTTTGCTCTCGGCGTGACCACTTTTGTTCAGTTCCATCCAACCTCTTCGACTCAGATAAGGAGAGATTTCTATACGGAAGACGAGAAGACGTTTATACTTGTTCCATGTTCCACGCACGCATGTTATCAACGTGGTCTTTTGTTACATTTCAGTATTTTTCTGCCGGCTTATACAATCTCGACAGATGCAGGGATGCGAACTACAACCACAAATATGCTGAGATATGAGTAAAACTCGTATTTTTATGTGGGCTTCGAACTGTGTGATTGCTGATAGCACCGATAGAGTGAAAAGTTGTCAAGGAGAAAAGCAAAGAAAGCTAGTCGATTGATGTAGTGCGGAGTACATGAGCCCCCCTGGGATGAGCAATTGCGGTTTCGAAGCACTATTCAGGTTTCCCGTCTTGCTCATATCTCAGTATCCTTGTGATTGTAGTCCACATCGCGCCTTGCCATTCAAGAAGAATATTCAGTAAATAAAAGTGAAGGGATTGTTGAGGGATGAATTGTCCTGAGAAAAAAAATTATCAACGGACAATCATTCCGTTAATAGAGGTTCTGTGTAAGGGGAAACTGTCGAGTCCGGTTATTTCATTGAAGGGATCTCTCAAAAAGATTCGAATAGGTGCTACTACGAACACAAAGATTGCAGAGGCTGTGGTCAATCAATTCGAATCACCGCGGCTTTGAAGAGAGCAAAGGCGCCAAAACGTTAGCCGAATGAAGCATTTTTGTAACAAACTTGTGTGGACCGAGCAATCTAAATAATTACACCGATTATTATCATCGAGGTTAACTGAGAGTCGGTTTACAGATGTAATACTTCGCTATGTGCTTACTAATCTAGTATTCAACATGACACAATTCCACAGCCTCCATTAACCACCATGCCTTCCAAGCGGCAAAGGGACAGCTGGTTGTAAAAGGAAGTATACCTCCTCTTCAAAATGAAGGAATTACGCATTCAATGCAACCAGCGTGAAGAGCATGCAGACAAGTGTTCTTTCCATAACAAACAGTTGAAGAAACACATATTACCTTAAGGGCGGTGGTGAGTAGAGAGACCTTTTCAGCACCTCTGACTTTGAAAGATAGCAGTGATTACACAGACCTTTTCTGCGCCATGAAGAATATTCTCTCCCGTAAAAAGTTTTTTTTATCTTATCATGCTATAATATTGTTCACGTCGCCTCTTACTCGATGAACACTGCTTGAGGATTATTCCTAACGACAATGTCACCTTTGCTCGGCTTTCATCCTACGGACGTGGGTCAAATAATAAGAAAGTCTTACGTAGCTGATGAGAGGAAGAACTAATAAATATTCTTCTGCTGAAAAGACAACACAATCCGTGAGAGAAGCGCCATCCATTCGATTTTATTTAAACATCGTTTGGAGGTGATTGAATGCATATCTGGTCTTTAAAATGACTCGCGGTGCCTACAGATGTATCGAGCCAGTGCAGCTATCCTCCCAGACAAGACTGGCTCCAATTTTCCGACTCCAGAAGGATGGAAAGCTTGAGTGGGCCATGGACGCGGGAGATCGATTCCACATGTGTGTGTTGCAGGGCGCCTCCGACCACTGCGCCACACGCGCGCTTTGACAACACGTGGTGTTTAAAAAAATAAGAGATTAATAGGGAAATGCTGTTTTTTGTGGCTTTGGTGATGCTTACGATGCCAATAAATGCTCCATCGAATCGAATCATAGTTCGCATCGTATAAAATTTGCTTATCTTTCGAGTAGACAATATTTTAACAGCATAAGTTTAATTTCTCTATCGAACCTCTTTGTGTTTGTTGATGATACAATCAAGCAGTTTTTTATTTTGCAGAAGATTTCTTCGAGGCGGAGTGGTTTGGCACAACTGATGTCAGGCATGTGAATGCGCTACGAATTTTGTTCCATGTGCTGCCCTTTAGGTTGATTGCATGGTAATAACCTTTCAAAAAGGAAATGTCGCCATCTTTTTTTTCGACAATTTCAAGTTAACTGTAATAAAGAAAAAAGAAAATAGAAGATTTTTCAGGAAGATTTTTTCCCATTTTTTTCCACCTGGAAGGGATGGAGGTTTTGGTGAGGCTGGGGCACGTGATTAAACTAAAAAACGACTTATGTACTGTCGAGGACCCCTAACCAATGCGCAATGCCCCAACAATGGCACATCTTCTTTATTCCGTTTGAAACACGTGAAAATCTGAAATACGGGCTGTAATTAAGTGAGTAGAGCACTCGTCTATTCTTCAGCAACATTCACTGGACACCAATTCAAGGTTTTCTCGTCATTTTATTCAGTCACAAATCCAATGACATTACAAGATCAAGTAAAACTTGAGGGTAAATGAATAAAGCCGACTGTTTAACCAGGCCTTACATTTCCAGATGTGCCTGTTTACGTATTTGTGAGGCTATGGGGCTATTGACTTGCAACACAAGCGTAGGATTAAACGATAACTAAAAGCGACCTCCGTTTGTCTTAAGACAGTTGATGACAAAGCGGATCCTCAAAACTGCCGAACTGAGCTGTTTGGCATCCTTATAGTCGTAGTCAAATGCCTATAAATGGGTATGCGAATTTGAATCAACCACATCATGGACAAAAAGCTTACCATGGAGTGACTGGAATCTGCAATGGATTTAAGTCTTATCCAACCAATAAACTCATGTCTGCTCATGAAAAGCACCCTGAACAAAACGTTGATAATTGTCGCGGAAACTGTGATGGCGTAAAATATTATGTTTCTATGGGGTATGTGAACTGCAGTAACAAAATGTGTTTGCAAGAAGCGTAAAATAGCGTTTGAATCACTCATTCAGAACCTGAGCCCAAAGATTACGTAGGGCGTTCTCAGGCTGTTAAATATGAGAAGACATATTCCTGTAAATTCCGCGTACGATATCAAAAAAAACTTTCTTAGGGATGGAAGAGTAGATTATGTTGGTGTCTCTGCACAACTGAAGGCCTTTATCGAAACCCAACAGTTGGAAAGCTGAATCAACATTCATATGAGAATCTTCACTTGCTACACCCCGACCTCAAGTAATGACAAACAAGAAGTTGAAGTGTTTTTTATAAAGTTGGAGATAATAATATCCAAGCTCTTCATTGACGATATCAGCAGCACGTTTCGCTCCCAGTACAGGGTCTGAAAATCGCTTGCTTCCCAATCCTTCTCAGTTTACGTCAGCGTTTTCATAGTGACAGGGGGTAGTGGAGATCCCATGTCTATTGTGGACAAAAAATCATTCCTCTTTTGCGAGTGCAACGTCTTAATTTACTTAACATTGCATGAGTTGTGAGCTTATTTGCCTCTGTTCTTGCTGCGACCTCGACGGCCAGAAACAAGAACTTTTGCTTCACTGCTGACATCGCTTTAGTATAGCACTATCGTGGATACCGGAAGTAGAACGATTTCCTTTTCTAAATATTTCAGTGCCCACAAATGCCACGCTTTGAGAACGTCAAATTTCGCACTCGTGGGGCAGTGGTTGGAGGCGCCACTGCAACACACACATGTGGAGTCGATCCCCGCGCCCATGGCCCACCAAGCCTTCCATCCCTTCGGGGTCGGCAAATTGGTAGCAGACTTGACTAGGAGGATAGCAGCGCTGGTTCGATACATCGGTAGGCCACCTCGAGTCATTCTAAAGGGCAGATTTGCATTCAATAACCTCCAACGACACTTAGTGAAGCCGAATACGTGGCCCATCCCTCAGGGATTGATCAACGCCGAGAGCTTAGAGCTTATAATCTTACACTCTAGCTTAACACCATAGTTGGACCCTCCCAGGAACATCGTCATCCTCAGTCAGGATAATGCTGTATTCATTCTCATTAAATGACAAAGAGCTCCTCAAAACAGTTATCAAGTTTTACCAGCGTGGTTTCTTTATTTGGTTTTTATCTACAATTGAGTTCAATCATTTCTCTATTTATAACATTTCTTATTTATGACATAAATGGGCTGCTAGTTGACGATTTTGGTATTCCTCATGAATGTAATTGAGTCCTAGTGAAGTTTGCTCTTCCTGGAAACCTAAGATATCTTTGCTATGGCGTTTCCACGTATTCAGAACGGGCGATCGGCGCCATTCGTGGAGGAAAGAACGTACCAGAAAAACAAAAATCTGGGTGCCTATATCGGTTCGAACTAAGGGTTTGGGCAGATTAATGGGACTGCATCTTTAGCGTTACACTTCCTGCTCCGTCGCTAGTAAACTCAACACAATATTTTTTTCCAATTTGTTACCTAGTGCTTAAGTAATTAATTAAAACAATAAGACAACAAAGCTTTCTGCGTTGATCAGTTCTTCAACGAAGAGCGATCCGACTCTGTTAAGCAACTTTGAATGATTGCATATTTGGCCATTATGATGATCCCGTGCCTTCTTGTCGTTGGAGTGAGTGTTTTCTCTACACAGACCAGTCTGGCGCCAACTTTGCAGACCCTCGAAGATTATAAAAGTTGGTTTCTTCAGAGGTGGTATGGAATCGAACCTGTTACCCAATGAGTATTACAGGACATCTCTATAACAACTGCGCTAAATTCATGATTAATGAAGGCTAAAAAATCTTATCATGTGACTTTTTTGAGATATTTTATAAGTGTAAGAATGATGTGGTTGTAGACACATCAACCAGTGTTTCTTTTTAAAAATTCTTTTAAGTCTATAGGAAACGTGCCGGTGCTCGTATTTGGTTGTTGTAGCTCATCAGCACTTGATTTTATAAAGGCAATAATGTAAGCAATGATTTAACTAGGAGGTTTCGCTGCTGCTGATGACATTATCGAACGACCTGTAAATTTCTACTTTCCTTGCTTTTCAGATTTGGGCGAACATCTCGAAGTATTTGCTCATCTGCCAAGCTAACACTATTTTAACAGCAATGTTAAACAACTAAATTTTTATAGCATTCTATCAGACGATTACCATAGCACATTGACTTCTTGCATAGAAAATCTTTGTAGTGCAACGTGGTTTACAACTAAAAACGTCGAGCAGATATTTCTTTACACTACTCGTCTTCAAATCAACTGTGCATAACGTTTCCTCGCCTCCCTCCGTCATAAAGAACGTCTTCGAACTTTTGCCATGTGGGTACGACTTTTCGTGAGCATTGTCGTGTTCTCCATGAATTTCGTTTAATGCTGCTTGAGTCGATTTTCACTGGTCCTGGGATAGCCTAGCCAGAGCGCTCCCATTTGGATTGCAAAGAGTCAACTTTTCCCAGACAAGTTTGATATCAACTGTCTGATCTTGGAGGGATGAGAGGCTTGGTGAACCCACAGCGAGGTGGGATCGGCACTGTGCCCGCTATGAATGGCATCACTACCATTGCGATACGGGTTTTGTGGGAATTTCATGAAGTATTGTGCAACATGCTGTTATGCAGATGCACTACATGATGGGACGATGCGAACTCTCGCAACTAGTCAGTACGTTGCGAACGATTTCATTAAACAGTGGGAAATTCCTTGAACAGTATCATGTTAAGGTTCGAGGAAGCTGGCTACTCTATTCTCCTTGTAGCGTACACCTTCTCACATTTCCTTAACACTGATTTAAAATATCCTAGAAAAACCTACGAAAATTTAAAAAGGCTGTATTCGGAACTTATCGACCGTCTTTTTTTCTGGAAAACCTAAAGTGAGAAATATGAAGGTGATTCAATTAAGGGAGGCGGTTATTTGCCAGAACCCTTTGCAGAATAAGTATTACTTTGAATAGCAGTTGCAGAGTCGAAAACAATTCCTAAGCATTCTGTGCGTAAGTAGAAAATAAACCCTAATGAGAAATCCAGAGGAAATCACTTTATGCACTCATTGTTCGTCGCCTATTGCAGAGGATCCCTCGTTTGTTCCTATGTAACACTCCGTCCTTACCAGCTTGAGATGCCCACCGATAGAAGCGCTACTACCACCTCTTCTGTTAGCCAGAACTACGATTCTGAGTTCCAGTTTTCAGCCTAATTGTAAATATTTTATTGCTAAAGAATTTTGAAATTTCACTACCACCTCCAGCAGAAGAATGATGTTAAAAACAACTAATTAAGCAGGAGAACTAATTTATTTCAGGCACGTTCGATTCAGTGTGTTCAACTTTTTTGAACATCCAAAGGTTGTTTTGGTAAACTGTAACAATGCTCTCCGCTCATGCCGTATAACAAGTGGGAAAAGTATGGCAATGGGTGGATTGGCTGTGCTATAAAAGTAATGATAAGCCCAGCCACTATAGGTTTTTACATCGTATTCTTTGAATTAAGAAAATTTTTGCAATAACATGGATTGTCTTTAGAGCCCAAACCCACTCGTCGGTAATCATCGTCAAGGGTCAAGCATGGTTAGGGCAAATTAATATCAGATGAGAGAAATACCGAATAAATTCAGCATAGAAAGATAGGGTTTTCATGCATTCGATATGTCCTTCAAATTCTGAAGAAAATAGTTTATAATTTCCAGCCGGACAAACGACAAACTTTGCTCAATCACCCTTTTTTTTCCTAAAACTTTTCGACTGTACGACGAAGTATCGCTCTCCTGATAGTCGAAAAGTTATGTGCCACGGTCCAACGAAGGGAACCGGTGGTTATTTGCGGATGAAATCAAGCAACTCCCGCACAGAGACTCTGGAGGGATGACGAACACGTAAAACGGGAAATGTCGTCTGCAACCAATACTTATGCACATTCAAATTCCATTTCTAGGTGCCAGTATTTCAACAGCCTGCATAGGGTGATTTGGTATCTCATGGAATTAACAAGCTCCACGTACGCTGAAGAAAAGCCCGGAGAGCCACTGGTTCACAAGGATACGAAGGCTGTTTATGGTAACATGCTGAAATCTGAAAGGAATCTCTGGAAGGAATATGTTAATGATCTGCGCCTTGAATGCACAAATTTCATCACTAGGGTTTTTTAATGAGATCGTGGTAAACCCTGCTAGAGCATGTAGGTGCGGCGTCATCTACTTGGCCAAGACGTGGAACACCCATTCATTAAACGCAAAAAAATTCGAAGTGCTGGCTGTTTGAGTCGTGTTCTTGACGGTCTAGAGTAATGTGCCTAGAGTTCGGTCAAAATGAGAAACGACTTAAGTGTGGCCGATCGGGAAGGAGAAAAATGCTTGAGAAACTTACGAGAACAACGAGCGGAGACATTTGCACTTTTTCGACTCTTTGATGCTTCTTACCCCCCTCGAAATTTCCCACAGGTACACTCGAGTCAGGTTGGCTTCTGTTTTGTGTGGCCAGTGCGTAGTGTTATAAAAAACGATATTATCAGCAAAGAGGAAACTGTTTAGTTGTCCACCGAAGGTTTTCACTTTCACGGTATTTCATTTCGTTTCTAGCATAAAGTTCTTGGAGTTGGTTGTAGATGATTTTGGCGAGATTGCATCGAGCACTATCTTCACGTCTATGTTATTGATACTAAGGGATGGTGATAAAGTATCTGTGATGTTGTACTGTTCACAGAAGACTATTGTGCTGTGAGTACAGAAGTGTCGGAGTCCGGAGCTCCCGCGACAGCTTTAACTATGTTAAAGGTTTTTTGCAAGTAAGCATTACGAAGTACCCTATTGCATTTTGTTTCATCATCTTGTGGAAGTGATCTATCGTGCAGAGCTGCTTTCGGCGTTCTCCCCCCTCTTATGGGTGTTCTTTTTCTGCGTTCTATCAAATAAACGAGGAATTGTTCGTAATATTTAAAGAGACTGGGATGGAAGAAAACTTGCATGGCATGGAGTACAATAAACTATAAGTCGTGTTGAAAACTAAAATTATGTATGTTTCACGTCGGCTACAAACTACATCCTGTTGAGGGGGTTTCCTGCAAAGTACACCGAAATCTGATCCTGGATTGCAAACACAACGTAAAACACGAGACAGGAAATTCTTGCTACTAAAGCTTTGTATACCTTGGTGCCAGGTGAGCAAATATTTCAAGATATTCAGTCGAATAAAAAAAGTGAATAGCAGAAGTAGCGCTCACTTAGTCAGCATCACAACCGTCAGCCGTAACACCGGTCCCTTTAATACCTGCTTTCTTCCAATTGTATTCACAGAATAAACAATTGCAAATTATTAAAAAACATTAGGGTGTAGAGGTTGTTTAATTTGTTTAATCGGCCAGTGGCCATATTTTTTAAATGCATGTTGCTAAATAAAAGTGTGGTAGGTCCTTTATATCCGATAGCGGATACTGGTTCAACCCTTTAATAGCGGTCGCAGGTCTTACAAACCAAGGGAAGCTTTTTATAATAGATGTGATAACAATTCTGAGATCCCGAAAGAGTGGTGCCCTTGGTTTCGCTACTGCGGGATCGAACTGAGGAATTGTGCCTATTGAACCGCCCTACCATTGTGCTATCTGCCTTCCGTTGAAACCATGTGAGAAAGTCCTAAAAACCTGCAAGAATCCACATTTATATCAGTAAAGATCTAGTAGGATATTTCAAAAAGCTCTATGATGGAGCTTACTTCTCGTTTACCCGATTGCCAGAAAATCTACGAAAAATGTTGCATTGAACGGATTATCAGTGGGTTTTTTTTTCGCAGTTTGAGTTTGCAGTTCAACGAGTTTTTAGTGCCTAGAAATTTTGGCATGATTGTTCTCCACATTGGAGTAGTTGGAATTATAACATTCAGGTATGCGAGTTACTCTACTACTATTCGCAATAACTGTAATGACTCAGTGTGCCATTACTGATGTTGGAAACCAAATAAAGGACTTCTTTTCTGGTCGTCAAGAATGCCAGAAGACCAGAAACAGTAAACTGCTGAAGTTGGAGGTAAAAGGTCGACTGACGTCATATACTTCAGAAATGCGATTGTTTTCAGGGCCAAAATAACCGTACAGTCTCAGGACCTCGAATCATTCCTTCCGACTCATCTGAAACATTGACGAAACAACTGAGACCGCATACGGATGAAGATTTGGAAATCAAGCAAGGGCCGAAGGTATTGTTCACCCTCCTATTTATATGCGTGTTTCCTTCAATTATGATTTGCCAAATAACTTTTTTCCATTAGTAGGAGATGACGATGAAATCGATGAATTACGGCTCAAAGCTCAATCACCCTATTTTCAAAACGTTTTCTCAAAAGAGGATCTAGTGGCACTATGCTCAAGAGTGACATCGCGTTGAGAGTTCTCCATTACAGAAAAAAATAATTCAGTGGTACAAGGCGCCATGGTAGATTTTCTTTAGGAAACAAGCCAACAAATTCTTAAATGACGTCGCTCGTACAAAAAGGCAGGTGTTGAAGGATAATATCAAGCTGAACTCGACATGGAAGGATGGTGTTTTCTATACGTTCAACACTTCAGGTTCGCTTTGACCAACTATCACTTATCACTACGCTATCAAGCACATCTCATCTAAGAACCACAGCCTTTGCTGGAAAAACGAGGCTGAACAACGAGTGATATTAATGCACTGACTACAACATGACTCGTCTATGACTTGCTTAGATGGCTTATCTTCATGGGTAGTACAGGCCTCAGCATATCGTCCTTTCGTTTCCCTCTAGCACTAACTTAAACTATGTGGTTGTTTGCTTCCGAACATGGCGTCGTCAACGAAGCATATTCCGTGGCCATGAAATTGTTTCTGTCTTCGAATGCAGATGGTTGACGAGAACCACATACACGACCGCCCGTCGTTTAAGTGGTCTCCTAAGATGACGCCTGCATCCTCTTCGTGTCCATTCCACTGTTCTTTTCATTCTTCTTTCCTTTGTTTTTCGTATTATGTAACCAGCCTATCTGGACTTCACCACTAGTCTGTCTATTCCTGGAACTCGAAGATGCGATAAATTACGATATTCTCAGCTACACAGGCTGGCAAACGTTGTGAGTTTCGGAAAAGATGTTTGAGCGCTCTCTGAGAGTTCGCAGAATTTTTCACGTGGCTGGTGTATTGGCACATCTCTCTGCTGGACAAAAGAGCGATAAGAAAAGAGTTGAGACAAAGGTGAGCACAGAGTTTTGGATCATCAACAGATCAGTGGCTTTTTGGAGGGGTCCGATTGCGTTCTATGCTGCTTCCATTCTTCCGTCTCATTTCAACCCATGTTGTTTTAGATGTTAATAGAACGTTCAAGGCACAAGCCTTTGTAATCAAATCCATCAAGTTCGATTATTTATCATTCTCAATATAGTTTCTTCTTAAACTAGGTCGCCGCTCTATCTCTGCGCAGTTCAGTCCTTTCTTTCGTTTAGATTTGCTCACCGCATATCGTCTCTTCTTCGTTGATATTCCTGAAAAAAACAAAGGATATCAACAGCAAAATGAAGGTTTGACAGCAGTTTACCATTAATACGTGTGTCCCCCCTCGTTCCAGTAGAGTGGCTTCATTATTCACTGCGATGCAATTGTAAACAGCTTTGGCCGAATAGTGTCGACTCTCTTTTCGTACAGGAATGATTAAGGGTCGCTGCAAAAGCTGCGTTTTTTGTGTTGTAAATGCAATAGCAGTCAGCTTGAGTTTTTATTTAAAACGGGTCCACGACAGCTGATAGGATTGTATTCGCTTCGATGCTGCGACACGCTTTTTTGTAGTTGATAAAGGTTGTGTCAAGAAGCAGGTGGCGCCCCAATAGACTTCTATGAATCCAGGGCACGGCATAGATGTAGTCTCTACGGTAGACTTTCCTGTCGTAATCCTTGTTGCTCAAATGATTGTGCTTTTATCTAAAGTTTATGAAATGCGCAGTACGACAATGTTTGTGAACAAGTTGTAGAGTACACTCAGCAAGCGCATCGGGCGATGATTACGAAGAACTCTTGGGTCGTCCCTTTTGGGCAGGATTATTGTTCGCGACGTCCTCCACTGGTCTGCAATTTTATCCTTTTGAAGGCAAGGTGTTATGTGGACTTGGAGAACTACATGCAATCTGTGGCATCCAGCACAGTGGAGGTGGACGACGATATTATCTCATCCTAGAGATATGGCTCGCTTCATGCTTTCTATTGCAACTCGAGTTTTAGAAAAAAGAATTCGATGAGGTTTTTCTCAAACAGAAATATCGGGTCGGGCTCCAAGGTAGTAAATGTTGAGCGAAAAATAGTATAGAACTGTTCCGTTACATAACGGCATCGAAGTCTCCGACGACGATTATATATGTTTTCATTGCGGATTACTTCCTCCAACTGGTTGTATAGAACGCTCCCAGTCCGCTGTTTTCTTAATGAGCAAAAGCAAGCCTGTTATTACAGCATTTATTCACGATATCTGACATCTCGAAGGTTTCGCTTTCTTCAGAGCCCAGAAAGGTCAAAATGATATGCAATATGCACACACTTTGGTAAACTCACAGACAATACGTAATACACAAATATCCACTCGCATAGCAAAAAGCCTTTTTAGACAGTCTCTGTTTTCTTTTTTTGATAAGCTTACGCGAGGTTCGTAAAGGTATTTATTTTCGGGTAACTTTTCGCCGTCTTCGTCTTCATTAGAGCCGAAGATCCGAGTCGATGGTCCACGCTTGTTCTTCGTCTCGATGTGGCGGCTTCGCCTTAGTGCCGAGTCAGATCTTCCTCAGCGAGCCATCTCCTTTAATGAGGCATACTCATTCACCCAGTCTCTATTTTGTTCTTTATACGGTTTCCAATTATTTGACGAAGACCAGTAGCACAGAGTGTTACATGGGTGAGAAACGTGCCTGGTTTATTTCAAAAAAATCAGCCTGAGGCATGAAACGTGGTCAAGGCGTCGTCACAGGGCACTCCTCCTAACGGCTCACTTTAGGATCATTGGAATTTATCCAAAATGATGCAAAAGTTGTATATGTACATGTTTTGGATTTCTGTATGAGAATACCAGCTTTTGCTTTAAAATGTTTCACGCTATGACACTAAGTATTGTTCGTTTCCAGCGAAGTGTTCAGCTTCACTTGAAGTTTACGAATTAGTTTTTTATACGGATGCAGAGCGGTTTACCCGTTCCATCTAAAGCATTATCCCCAAAAGTTTTTCCAGAGATTAGAGTTACATCGTATACGAACTCATGCAATCACCATTTCTACAGTTAGTGCAAATTGTGCAATGTTACATTTTGCACAAGCGGTCATACAGAGCTAGGTGGCGTCTTGAAATGTTCGGTTGTATTTCAACCACTGCTACTGATTACTCTAAGCTAGCCTTTTTGAGCAACGTTTTAAAGCAGTATTTATATTGTTGGAAATGAAGGACTGTGCAAACTGGAGCTTATTACTGCTAGAGTTACCGTTTGGGGGTTTGGATTTTCCTCTGCACCTGTTCAAGGAGTTACAGTTTCGTGGCCAATGGAAATGTCTGCTTGCTTCTGCAATTTCAAGAATTTTTTTGCTCTCTTCCTATGCTCATGATGGTGGCTATTGGAAACATGTATTTTACAAGCACCCTTTATGTATGTGTGAGGGATGAGAGGAGAGGTAACGAACCAGTATATTTTTGTTATTTGCCCTTCGGTACCAAATTGTAACGTAGCCATTTTTCATATAGGTTAGTTTCAACGTTGAAAATAGGAAGCCAGGCTTCAGGGCTAAAGTTCTTAATGGCAAGTCTAAATTTTACTTAAGTTTGTTATTTAAAACTTAAAATTCTAGACAAAGTCGTGCAAAAAATCTTCAAAATGGGCGCAAAGGTGTGGAGTGATGCCACATGCATCGATTTTATCGAAGACAAAAAATGGTTCGTCGTACATTCCACAAGGAAAAGACGCAATCCTTTAATATAAAATCTTTGCAGCTCGAGATAAGGTTGTCGTGGTTAAGGAACTTGCAGCTTACTCGGACGTTGGTCGAATCGGTGGCGATCAACCTCTTTCTCTTTGGGGTAGATTTGACGGTGCGATGCACTTGAACAGCAACCTTAGAAATAACGCGTCTTATCGAAATTTTCCGTATGCTTTTTTACATTTTATTTTTTGCAACAAACTAGGACGATACTTCAGAAGGGCTCGGCTGTGCATGAGATTGGCCATGTGCTCGGATTTTTTCCACACAATGGAACGATATGATAGAGACAGTTACATTGTAATTACCATCCATAACGTTGACGTGGGTTATTGCGAGAACAACAGCGCCTGAAACTTTCGAGAAAAGTACTTGTTTAGCCACAGCACAGTACAGAGTTTGGAAAACTGAGGAAGAAAACGGCGAATGTTTACGGACTCACGTACGATTACGTGCAGCATCATGCACTATGATGAGCTAAGGTGGACATCACGAAATACACGAAAAAAATTAATACTTTCTGCTATGTTTTTAGAGTAGCGTCTCATTTCCTAGTGGCTCTATTAATGGACTACCCACAATGATTGCAACAAACCCGTATCACCAAAAAAACGATGGGCTCTGAGCTGATTTCGTATTCCGATATTTTCATGATCAACGAACACTACGGATGCAATGGTAGGACCTACAATCACTTCATACTACAACTCGATAACAGTGGAATAAAGCTGGATCTTTAGCAATATGCAACAAATCGACATCTGCCAAATGTACTAACGAAGGATATCCTCACCCTCGAAACTAGTTCCACATGCATTTGTCCAAGTGGATACGGTGGCACTTTGTGTGATCGGCGGGTAAATAGCAGTATTCAGATGAACATACCTCACACGAAGACCAAACCTTTTAGGCCGCCAGGATGTGGAGAGGATCTCGTTGCGACAAGTCGAGAGCAACTCTTGGTCTACAGACTTGGTTTCGGTTCCCGATCTCAGAGACGAATTCAATTTTTGCAACTATATGATTACGGTAACCATTACCTTCGTTTCAAATAATGTCAGAGCTGAGATATGGGAATGTTTCAGGCGCCTCAAGGAAAAGAATTGCGGTGGACGTGAAATCGATTTCGCACGGTTACGACGAAGGTGGATGTCGAAAGGAGGAGTCGAGATCGAAAGCTCATACGGATCTGTAGCCTTCTTTCTGGGTTATTTACGGTGAATTTCTTTAGAAAATTGCTAAAGTGTTTTCTCACGACAGCGACTTTTCCATGTTTTCATTTTAGTTTTTGCTCGCGATAGAAGGGAACCGAGGAGTGCCAAGCTGTCTCTCATTCCTAAGGTCGTGCCTGTGATCCCTATTTGTCAGAGCTAGCGTCATGCAGACAATCTTTTACATACCGTGCATTGATTATCTACGGAGTACATTTTCTCTTTTCACAGTTCCACCGCATCCTCGACCATTTCGTTACCAGGGAATGCTTTGGGGAGAACATCGTGTTCAAGAAAAATAGACTCCCGCTCTGCTTGCTGTGGAGGTGGCCCATTTTCGTGCTGGCCATGACAAACAGCACGCAATCTTTTACACATATAGCAGCAATTTTCCTCTCCAGAAAGATGAATTTACCTCATGAAGAAGGCATGCTATGATCTAAGATATAGTTATATATCTCTGTTTGTATATTTGCTCTCCTTTGATTGGCACCTCCACTAGAGTCCGAGATAGTCAGTTCCAGCTTACGAAAACACTCAAGAGAACTCTTGCCGTTGCCAGACAATGATTTCGTTTGGCGCTTGGGCTACAAAATGCCAAAAAGTAACAGCGGAATGTTCGCGATTACGTGGCTATCGAACAGCTCCTATCTCACCACTTCCTCACCAGATTTATCACGTCAATCAGCACTTTTTAGTGCCAGCAACAACGCTCTATTACCGCCCAAAGTTTTCATGTGCAAAACACCAAGGAAATAGCACTAATACGGTGTCAGACAGTTCATTAAGAATCACTACAGGTCAGATTTTGGAAGGAAAAAACCAATGACTGATGGGGGTGCAATTTCATTGCAATCCTACTACAGTTGAAGTTGGATGCAAACATATTAAACGACTTTGGCACACCTTCGGAGAAACCACTTACACAAATAGAGCTCAGCAAAACTGTTTCTGTCCGATGACGTCCACAATCATAACACTACGCGCAGTCGCAGAATATTAGTCTGATTGACAGCGCACGCCTTCTGGATTCGCAACGCGGTGGCAGTTCGAGTGTATTAATTACCGAGCCGAACACTTTGAGGAAAGTTTTCCACCGATGTAGCCCAAGCCTACAGGTGGTAGTGGAATGCAACAATGTAACAATGTGCTACAAATGACAAACACATAATGTAAAACTGCAGAATTGAAAAGCTACCTGAAGTTGAACGAACCGGAACGAACCAAAACTAAGAGCTGACGGAGAAGCGCATTATTGTCCCAGAAGAGGCGGAGCTTGAGCTGCGTAGTGCTGTTAGGTGTATGCACGTGGATATGGCCAGTCTGGAAAGATAGACTCAAAGCCTTCGCAGCTCGATTGGAGTGTCCTTCGGAAGAGCAAGCAGCAGAACTTTCCTTAAGAGCAGTGCCATCTAGACGCGGCTGATTCAAGGAACGGTATGGTGAGCGGCGAACGGGTTCATAAAAAAATCGGCGAAATGGAAGCCTCACAAAGGTTTCTTACAGAGAGACTTTGCCATTTGGAGATGACTAAGCAGTGAGCCACAATCCATTTTCGATGAAGAATACTAAATAGAGAAATAATAAACATAGAGTTGGCTGATAACCATTGAGAATGTTCTCTATGTCCTGTGAAACACTATATTGGCAGAAGCAATCAAAATCGTCTCTGAAAGCCCCAGAAATGCTATTCTAAGTTGTAGATTATTTTGCCAATCTATTGGTTTAAGCCTCAACGCAGAAATAGCACTGCTGTTGTAACCTACAATAAGAATGGCATACGTCCTCATTTCTCCAAAACAAATGAAACCCCAAGCCTGTAATGGCACATGCTTCACACTAAATCGGTAAACAGCGGTGCCTGAGAATCGTCACCTTGCTCCGCATGTCTCAGCTTCAAGAAATCACAGCCAAACGAACTTTGCTAGAGTCAAGGCAGCTTCGCTGATAATGCACCAAGAAAATCTTCAAGGTCACTCGTGATTGGGGTGCATAACAATACCTGAGAGTGCGCGTTCGCTATTAGAATTCGGCCCAAGTTTTGTGGCATCACAACCCATTTCTAAAACGACCCTGCGTAGATGTAGCATGCGTAACTTATGAGCTTCAAGATTCACTCTCATCAGGCCAAACAGAAACATCACGAGGTGGAAAACCAAGAGGCGGCGACATTACCACCATCGCCTTTCCCTAGAAACGTCTTTTAGACAGCAGGACACCCAACGACGGAATTCGACACAAAAATTCCGCGCATGTTTTCGGACGACGCTCTCGACGACTACTTCTACCGCGATAGAAGGTGTCTTTAACCTCACAGCCGCACAAAAGTGCGTGCAGTGCGGAAATTAGAGATTTATACTAAATTCAGAGACCATTAGGTATACCAAAGCTAGTGATGGGAGGCAGCTCCGTTCGCAGTTATTCCCCACCAGCTAGATGGGTAAGATAACTGAGTGAACATCTTAGTGATGTTAGCTCTTTACCGCCCATCATCTGAAAGGGAATACTACAAAGTCGATACCGAAAACCAACGAAATGAGTGGGCTCCAGTGGCAAAGGCGGCAGGCTTAAAATCGTCGAGCTGTATTTCTGCATCGTGAGTCACTGGACCAACGTGCCCCGTCTTATACCTACTTATTAAAACACATAAATTGGTATCACCTTTTGTAATCCTTTGGCGTCAACCAATCCGTCAATCATTTCAAGGTTAGACCAATCATCAGCTGTGTAGACTAGCCAAATCTTTGAGAGGATAACGTGTGTCTCAAGCCGAATACTAACCCAGCAGTTGCTTTCTTAAAACATATTCCAGCTCACCTCACGAACACCCAAAATGTTCCTAGAACGTCGACGTAACGCGCTCCGTGATGGACGTCCTGATGGGCGTTAGACGCATTGTACACCACCCGCATCGAAATGACTCCGCAATGCAAGCCATCTTCGAAGTTCTTGTTGAACATGAAAGGAAGAATAAATATGCGTGAGCTTGTCCAGCCAGCAGCTAATGGCTTCCTTAAATGAGTGCCTAAACTGCTCGATTTTCAGATGGTCTGGAAATATTTCTTGCGCAAATAAGGGGGTTGGCAATGGGACAGCGACTAGTAATCAGCTTGCCATTGTGTTTATGTCTAAGATAGAAGCCCCTGTTTTCGATCTCCGGCCACTACTCTACTGCAGATATGTGTAGATGATTGTCTTGACGTCTTCTCTACGCAGGAGGAGATGGGCAAATGCTTTGAATTATTGAACGAGCAGTCTGAGTACATTAAGTTCACCCGGAAGAAACCCGAGAAAACTGGCTTCCGTTTCTAAACGTTCAAGTAAACCTATCAATTAGCGGTTACATGACAAACTGGTACCGAAAGCCAAGTAACAGGACCGTCCTCGTTCATTTCCTTCTTCCCACTCCCTTCGCACACAAAGAGGGAGGCCAGAAACCATGTTTCGAACAGCCACTTCTGTGTGCACAAGTAGGGAACTAAGAAGAACAAAAAATTTGCTGAAATAGCCATCTCCAATGGCTGTGAAATAGTAACCGCACGAGATAAGTCTAGAAGGAGAGGGACGCCCCAAAAGGAAAACGTCAAGAGCAAAACGTTGTTATGTTGCACTTCGGCTAGGTGATGAAGTAAGGGTGGGATGTAAAACGATGCTTAAGAAGGCAGAATTTCTGAGATAACGCGGTGTAGCAACTGACCATATGCGACTCAGCGGCTGTTCTTCCTTGGTGAAAACGGATAAAAACGGTGGGTTTTTTCGAAAAGTCGTGATCGTGTACTATTGTTCAATTTTTAATCTTTCTTGTTTGCGCCGTTGAAGCGTTTGTCCTAGTAAATTACATATTGTGCGTACCCTTCCAGGCTCTGAAGAAGGCGATAGTGCCGAGTCGTCAGCTACCTTTATGTTGTATATATATCAGCAAGCAAAGGTGTGCTAGCCAACAACCTCGCGATTGCTGTAAAAGAGAACAACAGATTTACAAACCAAATGCCGAGGTTAATAGAAGTCGATCTTGGGAACTTGCCACGCAGTAACTGGCGAATATTTGCAATGTGCGGGAGCGTTGGTGCTGAGATGTAGTTCGATACATGCAAAACATGTCGTTGCTTCGACACGCCCCGGTCAACAAAGTGCCACATCACTCGGAAAATTGTTAACATACTTATTAGAAAGATCAATTTACCTGAGGATTATCCTCCCATTACAGATGTATTGTTAGACTGGACTGAGAAGGGCCTCTGATGAACACGAAGACGTTGATACGTTGGGTGAATAAACATTATTATCAACCTCATGTAAGCTTTACAATTTAAACACTACTACTTAGCTTTGAAAACGTTTGCAGGAAGTTGGGAGTTTCTACTTCAAACGAAATGATTACCGAAAACTAAAGTGCTTATGTAAGCGGAGAGAAAAAGTTTTCAAACGAGGCAAAACTGTAAGTGGTCCCATGCGACTTTTACTAGACCAAGAGCATAAAAAGTTTTTAACTTAGCGTATGCATTCTGTGTTTATTCCGACGACATTACCAACTTCATACGAGCTCTTTATAGTAGTCTTTTTCGGCTAACGCTTCCGCAGCTTCACCTCCTCAGCGTCTCAATGATCCGAATGGTGGTGCGCAATCATTCATTCTCTCAATGTCAGTCTTCGCAATCGTTTCGAGTCGAATCTTCTGGAGTTGAGCGCGAGGACGGACGAGAGGCTAGTGAGTCGAGCTAACGCTGCTCTTAAAGATGAAGCGCTGAAAGGATAGCCGAATGAAACAAACTCGTGTTAACATGCATTCTTCATTTATAAACCTAAGCGAGGTTTAAAAAACTTTATTCGGCTAACCTTTCGGTGTCTCGGGTCTCAGACTCGTTGATGCGAGTCGATAGTCAACAGCTTTTTCGTCTTCTGCTGTGGTGTCTCCGTTTTTATTTCGGAGTCGGCTCTTCTCTTCAGTGGAGCATCTCTCGAATAAAGCAATCTCACGCAGTGTTGCTCTTTTTATACAGCACGCTGGTTGTTGATAAGAGAATAAAATACCTTTCATGTTAGTCTCGATAATGGAGAAGAATATTGGTCGCTCATGCTGAGGATAATTGACGGTAGGTTTCAAAGACACAGTATAAGTATATGTGTATAAGTATACACGTGCATATGTATAGGTAGTATATATGTATATATATATATATGTATATATATATATATATATATATATATATACAAATGCTCAAAAAATCGCTGTTTGCAATCCAATTGGGAACGCTTCAGCCCGCTTATCTCAGGACTCCAGGGAGAATTGCTAGACCAGCACTCTACTGACATTTAAGATGAGATGAAAATCTTCAAGCAGCAACCGAAGCCACAAGTAAAAGTTGGAAGACCTTCGTGGAGAATGGATGCAAGGAAACGAATGGAATGCTAGAAGTGCTGGGATCCAAATGGCAGACGTGAAGACGGGTCAAATAAAATAAAAAGAATAAAATTTAAGTGCTCAAAATAGTCTCCTCCTCTCAACGGTTTACCGCCTCATTGTGACTGGGAGGGCGTTTCTTTGTGTCGCGCTGCGATTTACAGCGTGAAGGTACATCCCTCAGCAGAGTCTCCCAAGCTGAAAACGAGTTTGGTGATTCCATGAAGAAGCCAAGCCAAGACAACCAGGAATCACCACCGGCCTCTTACCAAAGCAATAGCATTGTGGCAAATCTCCCTTTAATCCACAGTGGTGGCAACTGCCTGGGGTGGTGACGAGATGAGGTAGGCTTCTGCTAAGCTGATCTCAGCACTGCTGAAATCTACAGTGGCTAAAACGTGCAAAGCTGAGACGAGTGGAAACTATGCTGGCGTCCGCACAACCAGTGAAGACTGCCCATCCAAGTATCATGTACCAAAATATTCTATCACCGTGTGCTGAGTTCAGGGTGTTTAATTGTGACTTGAAGTGAGCAGCTGATCGGACCAAAAAAAACATTCAATCTGAGGAGTTCGATCGCTTCAGTCGGACATTGATCCCAAAATAAACTAATATCATAAACCACCGAGTACCCGGAAGAAACATGTTTACAAGGCGACGATCTTCGGGTCCCTCGAGCCAACAGAGCTAAGTGGGCAGCGGTGTTGAAAGGGAGTAAGGTGTCACAACCAATGCCATTCAATTCACAACTGTCAACCGTACTTGCTTTCTTAATTGAGCGAATTACAAATGCCGTAGGAACATTTTGGATTGTTCTAATTCCCGTAAGACTTTCTATTATCAGCGTGTTGACGGACGCTTTGTATTAATGGCCTCATGTAGCTTCTATGCAAACGCTGTTAATGGTCCCACGTAGGATCTTTTGAAAACAAAGATATAGCCCTGTTGTCTTCGAATCACATATCACATCCAACATGACTTGTCATCGATGCTATATCTTGTGTACCATCAGTCCTTGTTTTTCACGACAAGCATTGATAAGCGTATTAACCACATTCTTGTTTTCTCCTTTTTACACGTTCTCTCTGAAATCCCGCTTGCGAGTAGCGCACTGGAGTGATCCTACCCATTACTAACCGCACAACCCATCAACCGCTGCTTCGACCGCACCGGCACACCAAGCCATTCGTCTCCTTCAGGGTCTAGAAATTATTATCAGACTTGTTTGGAACAAGTCTATTGACCCCAGTATGCGTGAGCTTTCGAAGGCGCTCGCGAAGAAGACGAAAAAGTCGACAGGCACTGCTGAAGCCTCTTGTAGAGAAGTTTGTAAACTACCTTGGATGAAAGATACGAGAAAACGATTGGAATGCAAGAGGTGCTGGGATTTGCAAGTTGTGATAAATGTGATATTGGGTTATTTAATAAAGAAAAAAAATCTCTAAGACCATGGGTCGAAAAGCAAGGAAAAACTACAAATGAAGAGATGGAAATCCAAAAATTGGTGTCTTTCGCTTTCTCTGTCAGTCCTTCGATGCTTTTCCACTTTCCGTAACGTTTGCCTTTTTTGTTGTACTCTAATAATGGGTATGAGTATGAGTACTAATAATGAGTATGAGTTCAGGTTCAGTATACTTGATTTCATGTAAGGCATGAAGAGAAGAATACAATGGGGGAAAAGGGTAGACTACTTTGTGTCCACATGAAAGACCACCTAGATAGAAAACATAAAATTTGACAAGGCAATCCTTTAGGTACGCATAGGGGTAGAAAGCACAATGGTGATTATTTTAAAGTGACTGTTATGATCCTAACGCAGTAATCAGAGCTATCAACTGAAGATCGCGAAGTCACCGAAATGTCGGCCACCGAATAAAGACAACAACAGCAGACGATGCAACTCTCGATCTGGCTCAACAAGGGCAGATCGTAAGAATTGTCTTCATGTTCGGCTATCAACGGTTTGCTGTTTCAATTGACTAATGTTTCACTTGGATTAGCACTGCGTGGTCGACAAAATAGAAATATAGTTGAGCGTTGATGGTTGAATGCTGATAACACCGTTGGAATAAAAAAGCTGGCTGAAAGGAAAATGAACAAAGGGCCACGGTTGTTATGATGTGGGGAACGACTTGAGTCTCGGAATGTGTAGTAATGAGTTCGAAACCTGACTGATGCTCCGAGTTTTGCTCATGTCTCAGTATCTTTGTAGATGTATTTCACGCAATACCTTGTAGTGAAAAAAGATTATTCGCTAAATAGACAACACACTTGTATATTCAGCGAATGTAGCAATATTATTTAGGTGAAGGATTGTGAGAAATTGAACGATGTTTTCGCATTGTGTTGATTGAAGGAATTTTTTGATGTTACTGAATACACAGAAATGTTATGAGTAATTACCTTAAAATAAATAACTTAATTTGGCAATCGACCGAGGACTGTCCTGTACCCCCCTGGGACAGCCAGGTGACTACAGGTTTCCAATGCAGCAGGAAAGATCCTACTCTATGACGAGCAGAACTGGGTAAGGTCTGTTTATTCGCATGGTGACCCACTCCATTCTGATTCGATTTCAAGAGACATCCATGAATACTGCAGAGAAGGAGAGTTGTCCTTCCTTACACACCTGAAGTCAAGTGACTAGGAATCGCTTGCATGAGTAGGTGCACCTACATGCATGATTATGGCATTCTCTACATCCAGTATGCTAGAGGTCCACAATTGTATAACCAGAAACTATATAGAAGGGTCGAAGTACACTCTGACGACAGCTTCCACGTTTTTTATTCTGCAAAAAGCCCAGTAGGGCAACTAAAGGGTTATATCGATGAAAATTCCAAGTCGATAAAAGGAAACTCGGTGACAAGGTGTAGATAAAAACAAAACCAAAAGAAGGAGCAACTAACAAGTATTTACTAAGGCAGCGAGCGCTAGGATGTAAAGCATTGCAAACTCCATATTTAATGTCGCTGATTTGATGGCTCACATTAGATCGGCTTTATGCCCAGTAGTGTCCTTTAATACCTCTTAGAATTTTGTATTTTCCCGTACCTTTAAATCTCTTTATACTTGGATATTAAGACGGCCACTCCCTACAAGTGTGCGGAACAGCACATTTCCCATTCTTTGCCCCGCTATCGTCGTCCATGGTAGTAGTTGGTGATTCCAGTACAGTTGTGAATTTCCGTTTTGTGATCTGTAAAACATTTGCAGCTACGAGTACAACTATTTGACTTTAGTTAAGAACACGTCCGCCCAACGTGTAGGTGCCCATCGTATGGAGGGTCTGCACCCTCATGGAGTCGACTCTACAGTTCTTTTCATCCATCTGTCATCTGGAATGCTAATTATATTACCGGAGAGACAACACACATAGAAATCCAGAGCTTCGCATTCCAGCTAGATGTGTGTGCCGGTTGTATTTCGTGAGACATCGTACAAGCGCTCTGTGAATAAGAGCAAAGTCACCTTTACATAAGTAAGCAAAATCGAATATAGCCACAGCAAATGTTCCTTCGACTTTGTACATTTTGTTCCGGCTTCTATTGTGCTATTTCTGCTATAAACGATGCTTTTTAGCAGGAAGATCATCTGAAGGCAATATGCAGCAAGCAGTGGGAATTTGAATTCCACTTGAAATAGATTTGCTAAGACAACAACACAACAACGCTCACTGGGTTTAAATCGCACCTCTTACTTAACTCTTCCGCAGTGAATGATCTTCTTGGGTACCCGTGGTAGGAGTTATGCGAAAATCCTCAGGAGAAGTCTTGTGAAACCAGCAAATTAATAGTCAAATTGAGATTAGGCTGCCTCTCATATCATTCTCCTGAATACAAGCGATTCAAGCAATCAACACACAGCGACCATGCTTGCTTTTTCTGCGACTAACGACAATTTTTCAATAAAGAATTTGGCAACTTCACAAAGTTACAAAAATATTTCTTTGCTCCCCTGTCGGTAAAGTCTTTACCGAGACGTTGCGGACGGCAACATCAACAACCATCCCGAACCACCACCATGTCAAGCTGAACGAAATTCCTCTTGTGCAACTGCTTCAACATTCCAACGTCGACGAAGGATCAAGTGAAAAAAAGGCCTCTGGTTGGAAATTCGGAGAACAAAGGAAGTTAGTATTATGTAAACCTTATGTCAGTGAATAGAGCACATTAAGGTATAAATACTTGGTGTTCCGAAAAGGCAGGGAGCAAGTAGCGCAATGATATTGATCACGACCGTTACCAGGACGGCGCAACCCACCTAGGCGCTGGTTCGACCACCTTACACCCTGCCCGATGAGCCCATCGAACCCATCATACTACCGGGTAGTAAGATTTGTGGCGTACTTGTCCGGGGTGAGCCCAATCCTTGTAATACGCTTTAGAGCGCCCTAGCACTACTGTGGCAAAACCCATGTAGAATCAAATGGATCGATATTTAACGACATTCGTCATGAAAAAAAAATTCCTCAAACAGCGCTCGAAGCCACATGCAAGAAAAGTTCGAAGACGCCTATGGCTGGTGGATGCGAGCAAACAAATCGAATGAAAGAATTGCTGGGATCCTTACAGTGTTTTACATGTGACGTCAGTCATCTAATAATAGTAAAACATTTAGAAAGAGCGCGTGTAACGCTGTGGATAATGACGCCCTGAAATACACATGTGATCGATCCTCGCGCCCCCAGGCTCTCCAAGCGCATCATCCCTTCAGGGACGGCAAATTGGTACCGTAGCTGTCTAGGAGGTGAGCAGCACTGGCTCGATACATCGGTAGGTTGCAGCGAATCATTATAAAGGCAGATATGCATCCAATCGCCTTTAGCGATGCTTATTGAAGTCGAATGCATCGTTTATCCTTCAGGGGATTGATCAACGCCGAGTGCTTTACCCTTTATGCATTACTAACTTGAGGAGGGTTCGGGTGAAATCCCGATATAGTTGGGAATGTCCTTCATTTTTTTCCCATGATGTACTGTACCGAGAAAACAACTGGCTTGATTTTTTAAAAAAGTGGCGTTTTTTTATATAACAGATCTTCACTGGTACATCCGATAGTTCACATAATTACATCATATGACAGCGTAACATAAAATGCGTCCAGGCTCTTATGACACCAACCTCTCGTTAGCTTAACAAGAGTACTTTGTAAGAATTACAAATGCTGATTGTTAATGCCGAGGTTTATAGAACGACCATCAATTGAGTTATTGCTTTTTGAATATTTCAGCCCAAAAATGAAGAACACATAGCTTTCGCACTGCTAAAATTAGAGGGAGATATCTCCTATAGTAAGAAAGAACCATCCGATTGTCGTACAAATCACTTCGGGACCGGTGTTCACGTGAGAATATGAGACTTTTTCGGAAATTCCGCTCGGACGATTTACTCTCTTCTATTTACAGGCGTGCTTTGAGGTCCGCAGTTATTTGATCCACGCTGCCAGAAATTTTGGCGAATTCGTAGAGGAACAAGCTAATTTGTAGAAATACCTTTATGGCAGGTGAAGATGAGATCACATATATTGAAGTCCTATTGTTATGTCTGAAACCACTGCTGATTCAGGCGTTTTTTTCACGCGACTCCACTCGTCATCAGTGTACATGAAGTGTAAAACTAGATCGAAAGAGAGACGAAAGCTATGTAACTTGTGATATGTCTGCACTTTGTGGGACGAACTGATCCTAACAAGTATCACACGGAACAGTTTATTTTGATATATCTAAATACATCAGAAGTATTCGCAGAATGAGCAATGGTACAAATATTAAGTGCGTGGAAAATAGATTCTATTTAAGTTTACAAAGAATCCCATATTTCGCAACATCCTATGCATAACCTCTATGTCGTAATCTAAAACGCTCAACAGTTCCTTCTCCTCGGCTTCATCTAACTCCTCGCTCTCTTCTTCACTATATTCATCTTTCACATTCTTTTCTTTAATTTGCGCTAACTTCTCTGATTTCTGCCTGAATTGTCCCTCAGCTTCATAGACGGGCTCGGTTTCTACGCTTACATTATTCACTGTGTCTTCACGGTCTTCTTCAGCACCATTGCAGTGCTCATTTTGAGTCTTTATTTTGTAAGTGAATTCATGTCGCTGACATTTTACCTTCGGACCACGGACGTCTTTGAATCCATCGCTCTTGCGAGTTCGACAAAGCAGCGCCTGTCTATTTATCACTTCTTTCAGTTTGAGGCAGGAGTCAGAAGTTGATAGCTGCTCCTTCTGGAAGACATATTTCTCGCATCGAAGTGATACGCTAGTGTTAATTAAAAAAGATTTCGGGGCAAACAGCATGTATTAGGACAGATGATAGTCATGATTATTCACACATCATTGTCTATTACTAAGCAGCTTTAGGTAGAAAGCATCCCATAACAGGCTAGTTGAAACAGGCTGAAACCTAGTTGTAAATTCTGGAATTGTCGTTATCAATAATCTGCAAAACCTCCTATTAAAAACGACTGAGAAGATCTAAGAAAATATCCCCTTACCTTTACGGACATTTTTTCAGAAATTGTTTGGACGGCGTTTCGGGTTTGTTTTAAGGAAGTTCTATAAACCGACATTTTAGGGATCACTTTGTTAGTTATTAAAAACAGAATGTGAAAAGCAAGTAAACCTTAAAAGCATCTATAGACACAAACAAAGGCTTAGCTGAGATGAAAACACTGGAACGCTCATGTTAGTGCAATAGTCTGCATAACTAACAAAAACATAATGTCGAGCTCGAGTGACAGTAGTCAGAGGAAGCTACGGCATACCATTCCACAAAGCAATAACTAGTTTGAAAACTAAACAAAGCTATTAATAAGGATCACCACACCAAAGGGATCTTTATATCGTGCTACATTCGCTTCAACAGATCTTCAACACCCATTTTGATGGATAAATGAAAATAACTGGGATACGAGGCTGTACATATTCTAGAACAATTTCAAGGAAGGTTACAGAACGCATGCAAAGTTCGAACGGATAGACCATGACAGCTATCTGAGGCTACGTCATTTTTTCCCTTAACAACCAAACTGGGGTAAAAATCTCTAATTGGTGGACTATTATAGTCACGTTATCCCGCAGATCAAAACATGGGGAACCATCTCGTCCACATTGCCGACGCCAGACATCTTTCCCACCCCTGACTTAAGAGCTCTGTGGTTCCCTTACAAGGTCACAGCATAGCTAAACCAAAAAAGAACAAAACAAGACCAAACTAAAATATCTGGAAAAACTGTGGACTGCAGGCGTCTGTGGTGGAGATCGAACACACTAATATCCCCTTCCAGGGGCTTACGCGTTCACCACCAACACAATGCGGGTCCTTCTGTTTCACCTTTCCCTCAGCTAGTTTTTATCTTGCACAGCCATCAGCAATCATCTTAACGGGATTGATCTGTGAAGCAAAATCGGCATTGAATGCAGTTAAACTGAGGTTGTAGCCGAAATCGGAGTGAACGCATTAGCCCCTGGAAAGAGTAGTAACGTGCTCGATCCCCACCGCAGACACCTGTAATCCTGAGTTTTGCAAATATCTCAGCACCATTGTGATTGTAGTGGGCAGTAAATAAAAATGTTAAAACCAAAATTCTTGTAAAAAGGACAAGTAGCTACCCAAAGAACCTCTGCTGGACTAATAAAATGGCTTTGACAAGAAGAGAAGAACTACATCACTGAAACCTGTTACGAAGTTGGAATCGTTTGAGGCGGACAAGCACTGAAAATCGTTGGACTAAAACTACCGTAATTTTACAACTGTGATATCCTTCTCATGGAAACTTCCTTGAGGCTACTGTTGTTGTTGTCCTATCACAGCCGCAGCTTTTTCAATGCTAAGGAATTAACGTTGGAATACTGGAAATGATAATTGTAATTAGTCACCATGAAACTGCACGGATAACACACAGTTGGTGGTTCTCTTCAATATGTTCAGGGCATTGTTCGAGGCCACCTTAGAGCATCCAAGCCTTTCATCCCTCCGAGAACGAGGATTTGTTAACACACTTGTCCGCGGAGCCCTTTTCGCTTCACACGACGTAGCATCGCTTCAGTCAGAGAATCGACACTCGGATGGTGAGAATTGACTAGACCAGTACAGTATTCTACGGCACTCTTAATAAGACCGAAAATTCCCAAGCACGAGCCGAATGCACACGTTCTTTCGAAGGCTTCGTTGCTGGTAAAAAGGATAAAAAGGACAAAGTTCTCGGCGTTGATCAATTCTTGAAGAATGCACCACACATTCGACTTCACTGAGCATCTTTGGAGGTGAATGAATGCATATCTGGCCTTTATAATGAATCGCAGTATCCTACCGCTGTGTGGGACCAGTGCTGCTATCATCCCGGAGAAGTCTGGTGCGAATTTGTGAACCACGGAGGGATAGAGAGGTTTGTGGGCCTTGAATCGATCCCATGTGTATTCCGGGGCACCTCCGACCACTGCGCTACAGGCGCCCTCTTTTGAATGAGCGGATGCCGATTTTTGTTGCTAGTAGATAATAGTAAACTACATAAATGAAGAAACCATAGCGATTGCCACAGTACATGTCAGGACATGCAAAAATTTGCAAAAGTCACCTTATAAAGTGGATACAACATACAATTGCTTTTGGTTTCCTGAGCAAAAACAGTGAATATGGAATGGAAAGTTTTTTCGGGTTACACAAAGAACGAATGAAAGGATGGAAGAAGTACGAACTATGAACTGAACTAAGTAGTGGCAGACCAACAGGACGATTGAACTTGAGTCAAAAAAGACTTAGAAAAGCGCCAAGGGCAGACGCCCACATGACAGCTATCGTAACACGTCTTAACACCGTGCAATACCTGTCAAATGGACGGCGCAAACACCGGATTTGCCGTGTTTCACGAGTTTCATGGAAATCGATCGGTGTATAGAAGTGCCCACCTCGTGCCGTCAAGCGATCGCTAGCCGTGGCATCCAGGGAAACTACCAGCTTAGGAGTGGACTACTCTTTAACTCCTTTTTGCCATCCGAAGAGATAGATAGCAGTATAAGAGTTTCATAGGCTACACAATGAAATCAATGTGACAAACCCAAACCTAGCCGCAAAGGATAAAGGATAAAGCTCTCGCGTTGATCATTCCCTAAGCGATGCGCCATGGATTCGACTTCGTTAAGCATCGTTTGGAGATGATTGAATGCATATCTGGCCTTTACAATGACTCGCTGGCCTATCGATGTATCGAGCCAGTGCTGCTAGACAAGTCTGGTACCAATTTGCTGACACCGGAAGGATGGAGGGCTTGGTGGGCTATGGGCATGGGGATAGCTTCCACGTGTGTGTTGCAGGACGCGTCCGACCACTACGCCACACGCGCCTTAACCCTAGCGGTACAATCTTCTGAACCTAGCTTTCCGTCTCGTAATTCGGATTGATGTATCTGTTTTTGAAGTGAATTTGATTGTTTATTAATGAAATGAGCAATGATGCATTTCTTACCAAAACTTCTATAGAACCGTGAGCGCGACTAGTAGTTATTTTACAAAACACTTCCTTACAGCAATAAGAAGTTCTGTTGTCCATGTTGGTCCTGTTTATCTCTAAAAATCACTACTTACCGTTCTAGTTAGCAAAGTTCGAATATCAGGTATGATGCCTTTCATATGGTTAAAACACGCCGAACAAGTAGAGTGTTGACATGTAACCGTACTTGTTCAGTTGGATCCTCAGCACTAAAGTCAATCTTCCGACGGGCTTGTTGGTTAGTAGAAGATTACGATGAAGTACTTTTCGAAGCGTTGTCTCGTTATGTGCAGCACCCACCGTAACAGCTAAGGATTCCTTCTAATGAATTCTTTCAAATATTTTACCCAAGAAATAGAAGTTAATAACCCTGCCACAAGGCTTCTTCCCTAGCAGAAGGCGCTCCGAGCCCTTTCAGGTTCAGTTTGAGTTTTCGCTTTCAAAAAGCGGTGATTCACTGAAAGTAACTGGGTGGCTGAACCTTTAACATTCAATAAAGAGGAAAAAGGACTGCTTAGTTTTCTACAAGTGAGTTGTTACGAAATGCTTTGTCTTTTCTATGAACCGGATTCACATAGTGTGGCAATCTCGACAGTTCATTCACACGGCCTGTTGTCTTGCATCCATCACTAAGGAATCTGATCTTATTTCGTCAGGATTCATCAGATGCTTGACGATGTTGGTCTTCCTTATAAATGACGTACGTCGGGATCAGAGGTCATAGTGGTTAAGTATTGGCCGGGTCCATACCTCCACGTTCGACAAATCGGTACCAGATTGACTGGGAAAAACTCCTTCCCATGCACAAATGCTGGCGATCGCATACAGTCCTACCCATTAGAGAATTAGGAATGCCATAGTAGGACAATTCCATGAATTCAGAGAGAGCCTACTCAACCAGCAGAAAATCCCAGTTACAAAGAAAACTAAATCAGCAACGGCTTGACGATCAGTGGCAAAAAATAAAGTGAATATGTTCATACTAACTGTCTTTGTTGTGTTGACATGGGCTTACTGTGTAATCATGAAATTCGATGGCTGACTTTCCCGCGATGTCGTCTTCTTCAGGTCTTAGACGTATTTCATGTAACCCTGTTCATACAAATCGATGAATTCTCTGTACTATTAGCACAGGTCCAACGTATCAATGTGTACTAATTTGTTAAAAACTACTCACCGTTCCCGTTATGCACGGTGTGAGACCGGCCTGTGCTGTCCACGTAGACGACACGCAAAGTGAGCCCAGATCAAAAAAAATCAATTTAAGAAAAGGGGCCAAGTAACGTGTCTCGGTGAGCTGTTCGTCTTTTTCGATCCTTTTTTGGGCCAATTTCCATCCATTGTACAGAAATCATAAAGAAGTTCCCCTAACAGCTGTTCATTGATAGGCTATCATGTGTGAGTAGCCGTGCTTGTCAATCGCCAGGCAACGTCGATTGCAAAGAAGAATTTGCTCAAAATACATATGCTGTATATAGAGTTGAGAGTCCGTTTTGATAAACTAGCACTGGAATTTGGTTATAAAGAAGTAGAGGACGCCGAAGGCAGTGTGTCGCTGTACTGTCAATTGAAATGGTGACTATTTGATACGAGTCTTTCCCTGCCATGATTTACGTACATGGCTCTTCCTAATTGCATATAAAAGCGCTCCACAGATTCAGCTCATTTCCTCACATCCATCAACCACTATGGTTCGGCTGCTGCTTGAAGATTTCCACTTCATCTTGCATGTCGTAGAATGCTGGTCGAGTCGATTCTCCTTATAGCTGAGCTAGAGCGTTCCCAATTGGATTGCGGAAAGTGTTTTTTTTTCGGAGAAGCCCAGTACCAATTTCACAACCCCGGAACGTTGACAAACTTGGTGAGTCCGGAGCGGGGTAGAAGCGACACCTTGCTCATGTTGACAGGCATCACTACTACTGTGCTATCTGCCCAATGGACACAATTTTCAGTACCACTAACTAAGTTTCTGTCGAAACTATTCACCGTTCTGTTTTTGTACGGTGTGAAACCGGCCGCGTGCTGCCCGGGTAGGTGACACGCTAAATAAGCGCAGATCAAAAAAATCAATATGAGAAATGCTCCAGGTCACGTGTCATTGTGAGATATTCGTCTTTTAGACCAATTTTTGGTACACTGTGCGCTGTTTTGCTAGCCAGATTTCTGTACCTTTCATTTCAATATAGCGCTGTATGTTTATCGAATAGTGATTTGCGATACGGCAGAGCTAAATTTGAATAGCACGATTTCGCCTTTGCTTATCGTTGCCTTATTTTGTAAGACAATTAAGCTCCATTGCTGGAAACGAACCCACATTCGGAATCAACTCTATCCTTTTTTTCATTCATCAAGTCTTCACCAGAAAAGCTTTAGTGCAAGCGAAAGCATTTTTAACCGAAAGAAATGTCTGGATCTAATAGAATGAGAACCAAGGATCAGTTCCAAAAAATTGTAAAGAAATCTTCTCCCAGGGCAAAATAGTCATCGTATTGAAGTCCTTGCTTTTGCAGCGCTAATTTTTTAGTCCTTTGATTTAACTTTCTAGACAGATCGCCTTTACGATAGTGCTAGCAGAGACTTTTTGAAGTAGTAGATCAAACGAGGTTTTGGTCAACACCGTCTTCACATCAATGACTGCCTGACCGCGTCATCTCCATTGACGTCTGAAATCAATAGGGGAAACGAATTTGAGTAAATTTGAACCTATGCTGTCTTAGCACACGAACTATTTTTTATGAAATTAGCAACGACAAAGACATGACGACGATAAAAACGAGTGGACAATACACCGGTCCTCACGAAAACTTTTGAAAAAGTGAAAAAAATATGTAAAAATGACCAGCATGATGTGGTGCTGAAGGCGTTAGCCTCCGGAAAGGATAAGAGCGCGTTCGTTCCACACCGCAGACACCTGCGGTACGGAGTTTTGCAAATATCTCAGCATCATTGTTGTTGTATTTCGCATAATTACCCTGCCTACCCTGCCATGAAACATTGTGAGGGGCAGCAAATAAAAGGTAAACAATGTAAAAAATGCTTTACAATGACGAAAACAATTCACGTGCCATGCAAGTCACTCTGAAAATTTGACACGGCTTTCAATCCATGAATTTCAGCAGCCGATTTTTGACCCGATGAAATCCTCCGTCAGAATGGAGCCCATACTTGGATCGGCGTTTGTCATCAGTGTTACGATTTCATGCAGTTCAATATTAAAACAATTTATCCCGTTGTAATACTTTTCTATAATAATGGAGAATATGAATTGAGTGAAGAAAATTCTGGAATTGAATTGAATTAAGAATTCTAGAATGAGAATTCACAAAGCAGTTCTGTAACCCAATTTAGACGAGAGGAAACGAGTAGGGGTACTCGGAAAGCAATTGCTGCAAGATGAGAACGTAGCACTGGCATGTGAATAGAAAAGTGTTGAAAATAAGAAGTTGAGCTATATAACCATAGAAAGCCAGGAATTATGAGGCTGACAGCATTAGGAGTAAATGGAATTTGAATAATTCTGTAACAATAACAATAACAATGGTGATAACAATAAATGACGATAACATTAATAATAACAACAAGTAATGGCAACAATAATAATAATATTAGTAACAATAGTTCTCCCAACGGTTTACAGCCTCATCCAGCCTCATCGAGGCTTGGAGGTGTTGTCGACCTGAGATGTACAGAGGGGGATCCATCCCCCCACCAAGGTCTCCCAAGCCGAGAAGGAGTCCGGCGTTTCCATCAGGAAGCCCAGCTAAGAGTAAACTAATACCAGGATACGTCATCGTCCTCGTAGTAAACTAAACGCATGGTGGCAAATCTCCCTCTGATCCACAACGGCTGCGACTGCCTGTGGCGGTGACGACCGGGGGGCAGTCTTTGGCCAGACTGTCCTCGGTACTCCGGGGAACCACAGTGGCTAAACCAGAAATCTCTGGAAAATGGAAATTATGCTGGTGCTCACACAACCAGCGAAGAGGGGCGACCCAAGTATCCATTAACAATGGTAGTAATAACAATAACAGCAATAGTAATAATGATAATAGTGAAACAACTACATTAATAGCACAGGAAGTGGCAAACTCTTTTCGAAAGGTTTACAAGTGTTTATATTCGTTGTATTTCGTTGGTGAAGAAGACTTTAACACTTTGACGCATTCAGCAACGTCTGAAGTGCCTGCCTTCGGTCGAGCTACGAATGTGATGAAATCTTTATACAATCTCTCATATTGGGTGCATCGTCTTATTTCATAAGCTAGTAGATTTCGACATTTATGTCACTTAAGGAAGGCTTGGGCAGCAAATGTCCAACCGAATGGAAATTATACTGGTGTCTCCACAACCACTATAGTTGGGCGATCTAAGTATCCACATGGGTGTTGCGCATCTTCAAAAAGACCGCCTTCTTTATTTTAGATCGAACTATCGAATATGTAATAAGCAAACAAGTATATATATAGCGCAGTATGCTTACAACAACATTACCACAAGATGGCTCTACTTTCGTCCTTCGAACTGACTGCCTTAGTATGTTTCAGGGTATACTGTGATAGTCCATGAACAACAGGCTTGCTTTCAAACTCATCATTGATTAAGAAGTTTTCCTGCCTTTAATAGGTCGACGACTATAAGGATAAAGCTCTTGGAGTTGATCAATCTCCGAGGGACGTGAAATGCATTCGACTTCATCAAACATCGGTAGAGGTGGTTGACTGCATATGTGGCCTTTACAATGGTTTGCGGTGGCTTACCGATGTATCGACCCAGTGCTGCTATCCTACCAGACAGGTCCGGTACCAATTTGCCCACCATGGAAGATGCAAGGCCTGGGATCGAACCCATATGGACCGCAGGGGTGTCGTTAACCACTGCGCCACATGCGGCCTATTCTTAGAACGTAAACATGAGATCCTCAACACAATATTTGTACCACAGTGGAATAAAGCTATATGAATTCCACTATTTCCAAAGATATTTTAGTTTCCCAGTTCATAAGTAAATTGACAATTGCCGCGTCGAATTTGCATGGCGGCCGCAAAATTGGCAATCCCTTGTCGGCTCAACGCGACCATGCGAACTTGGACATTATTTTTTTATAACAATCGGAGTAGAACGGCTTAACGTAACCATAGGACAACATCCGATTCAGCGACAGCAATGTAATAAGGAGTATTGGTCAGAATAAAGACATACATGGTATAAGATGGCCTAAACGAATCCACGTAAGGCCGGACCATCTATATAGAAAATGTAGTTACAACGACAAATGCTGGATCATTGTTTAACCCTTCCAAATGAAAGCATAATCAAGTACCCAACATGAAAACAACTTATAGCAAAACGAACAAAGATGTGTGCAAATACTGGTTACCACCATGATATAATCTTCCTTTTTTTTCCTTGCTTACATTTTTCTTTTTTAAAAGGTTGTTCACCCAAGTCCACCATAAAAACTTTCGTGCAGTCCACGAGCAGCTTTTCAGCTTCTTTTACACTGGGAAAGGCTTCATTTTCTGACTTTACCTCTTCGTTCACCTTTTCGGCTTCACTTCTTTTTCAAAGTTCTACTTCATCCGTTTGTCGCGGTGTGCCCGACTTATTCCGAAAACTTGCCTTTTATTTCTTCTCTAAAGCGACTTTTTATACCACTTTAAAAAAATGAAAGGATGAAGTTCTCGGCGTTGATCAATCCCTGAGGGATGCTCCATGCATTCGACTTCATTAAATACCGTTTGGAGGTGATTGAATGCGTATCTGGCCTTTACAATGACTCGCGGTGGCCTGCTGATGTATCGAGCCAGTGCTGTTATCCTCCAAGACAACTACAGAACAAATTTGCCGACCCCGGAGAGATAGAAGGCTTGGTAGACCAGGGGCGCGCGGATCGTTCCCATGTGTATTGCATGTCGCTTCTGACCACTGCACTACACGCTTTCCTACTTCATATCACTTCAGAGAATTCATTTTAATGATGAGTAATGACCCCAGTAAGACGTTTCCTTCTTTGTTTCAGAAGCTTTCTGCTATGAACTGTAGTTTAGTGTAAATGCAGCCTAGAGCACTGTAATACTCTGAATTTAGTGCCATACCCTGCCCTTCTTGCCTAGGGAATTTTGTAACCGCTCATTTCTTCTACACCTCGGAATTCAATTGCAACAAAAGACGATAAAGCAGATGACTCTTCAGAAATAATTCTGAGTAATTCCATGGTTAGAAATTTGAAGTAATGCACATGACCATGTGAACAGCTTAGCCGACTTTTTCTAGATCGACTTGCCGTAGAAACTGCTTCAAGAATTTTCCGTTCTTCTTGTGAATGCCTAAAGTTACCAGTTTTTCGGAAACAAAAAAAATTGGAGGCAATAAATAAAAAATGCTGCTGAACAAGCTTCATCTTTAGATTTTCGAACAGAGTTAATCCATTATGTCAATGTAATATCGCCCCCCTACCCATTCTAAGGAATCAGATACGCAACGCCTGTAAGCGGGATATCATGCAGCAGGACAAGGCAGTGTCCTCCAACGCATCTTTCTATGTTCACCTCCCAACGGTTTAACCAGTCGTCGTGGCTGGGAGGTGTTTCTGAGTGTCGGGTTGCGATGTAGGGATTCATCCCCTAGCAGGGTCTCCCATGCTGTGAAAGAGTCCCACGTTTCCACCAGGAAGCCCAGTTAAGAGTGAACCAATATCAGGATCTATCACCGTCCCTGGTATCAAACTAGTCGCATGGTGGCAAATTTTCCTCTGGTCCACAAATGCGGCGACTGCTTGTGCTGGTGACGACATGGAAAAAGACTTTGGCTTGGCTGACCTCGGAACTCCAGGGAAGCACAACGCCTGAACCAGCAAAACTCTTAAACAATGGAAACTATGCTGGGACCCGCATAACCAGTGAACACGGGCCATCCAAGCATCCAAGGAAATAAGTATCTTCAATGTTTCCAGCCACCGCCGTTTAAAATTTCAACAAATGACATATAGATAATGGGAGCAAACGTGTACTTCAACCGACTCAGTTACTTCCCTCTGTGAAGGGTTCTTATTCCAAATAGGTTCCTACATGGATTGTGCACTTCCTTTTTTCTTAGATATCTTTTTTTACGGAATATCCTTCAATTTTTTGAGTAAACACTTTGGAGCACACACCAAGTAACATGCTCAGATCGAGTAGGAAACGACATCCAGGATTCAGCGATAGTTGCTTTGTTCGATAGCGAAGTCGATGCTTTGTGGTCTTTGTTTGCAGTATGGTGTGTGTCAGGTGGAACAAATACATGTTCAGAATTAAAGTTTCCATTAGAAATGGTAGCAACGTGTAACGATGTAGAAATGAGCTCATATGGGTTCTTAAATGTTGGTTAAGGAACACCATAGGATTCCTTGCTTTCAAATTTCACTTAATACCATCAATCTTTGCTTTTTTGAAAAAAAACTACACGGTGCTTTGATGGCTTTGATGTTTTACTTTCCTATTGTGCATGAAACTTTCCCCCGTAACGAACGCTGCCGCCTTTACAGTAATTTGACTGGACAACAAATCTACGAAAAAGGAGCAAGAGAGGGATGCTTCGGCATGACCATCAAGTCTGTGGAAGACCTTTTACCTAAAACATTGTCAACATTTCCCCAAGCAGTGCAGTGATTTTCAGTTTCACTTGGTATGCGATCGCGTTAATTGTGAACATGTAATATCTTAGACCCCCAACCGCATCATCATTTTGTAAACTAATACTTTTCCTCCTATCTCTTCGACAAGCCCTGGTTTTTTGAGAACAAAGATCGCCACTGGGTAATGGCTCTCTAGTTGCTACTCATGTGAGTACCGACTAGACCCCAAAAACAAATACCTGTCCTTCTCTAAGTGCAGTCTTCAATGCCGCCTCACTTGCTCCAGGTTTTCTTAAAGATCCTTCATTTTGAATCAACTGAACGAACAAGCAAAACCTTTTTCAAGATGTAAGACTTTCGGGTGCTTAATCAATGGAGCTATAGGTGATAACTACATTCATGATCCCCATTCTATTGAATAGGATCACTGGCAGTCGATTAGAAATGGAGACAATAGGCCCACGGCTGCCCTTCATCGAACAAAAACTAAATGAACAAAATGTTCCATTGTCATTGAAACCGTGGAATTTTGGAAAACACACGCTCACCGATAGCCCGTCAGCTTCTGATCCTTTTGGGCTTTAATCTCAACTCCTCCTTTTGGACATCCACCTTCGTCATAACCGTGAGAGATCGACCTCACTTCGACCTTGATTTTCTTACCTTCAGGGGCCTGAAACATGTATATCACGATCAAAACAATAATTCTTATTTGAAAAGTCGTACCGTAATCATATAATTGCAAAAGTTGAACTGATTTCTAGTAGTAGTACCAAAGCCAAGCCCATAAGCGAGATTTTGAGTTCGATTTCTTGCAACGAGATCTTCTCCACATCCCGACGGCTGAAACAGATTCAGTTTCTCTTTTTTATTGGATTTACGGTAATCCTTAACGCTCTTACTTACCCGCTGATCACATAGATTGCCACCGTAGCCACTCGGGCAAATACATGTGGAGCAGTGTCGTGGGTGAGGATAGCCCTCATTCGCACACTTGGCGGAAGTGGATTTCTTGCATATTGCTAAAGAATTAAAAATTTTCAGTGTTGTCGAGTTCTAATAAAAAATAGTTGTAAGACCAACCATTGCATCCATAATGTTCGTTGATCATGAAAATATCTGAGAATGAAAGCAGCTCAGATCCCATGGTCTTTTGGTGCCAATGATCACTGGGAACCATGGTGGGCCGGCCGTTTGCAGAATAACTGGGGAATGCGGCAGTACAAAAAGCGCTGCGAAAAATTCCAAGCACATTTTTCTACACCTTAGCTCATCGTAGTGCATGATGCTGCCGTAATCGTACGTTAGTCCATAGACACCAGCGTAACTCTCATTCAGTTTGTCGAAATCCGAGCGGTGGTTTGGCCAAACCAACATTATGAGTAATCTTCCTTAAATTCCATTCACTAATGCTTCTGTGAATACCCACTTTAATGTTTTTGCATGAGGATTAAAATGAAGCTGTCTCGATCATATCGTTCCATTGTGTGAAATAATCCAAGCGCATGACCAATCTCATGAACAGCTGACCCAATCTTAATCATTTTCGATTGATTTACCGAGTTAAAACATGTGAGTAGGCCAAAAATATTGATGAAACGTGATAATGTATGAAGGCGTCGTACTGTTGGCTCGAAATTCCCAATGGAGAGGTGCTGATCTCCGCCACGTCGACCAACCGCGGAGAAACACCCCGGTTCTTTGACCACGACCACTTTGTCTCGAGCTGCAAATCAGTTAGTGTAAAAAGCATTTCATTTTTTTCTTGTAGGATGTAAGACATGCCATTTTTGTCTTCAACGAAGTTGATGCAGGTGGCGTCGTTCCAAGCTTTTGCGCCAATTCTGAACAATTCTTGCACAAGGTGATCTAAAATGTCGATTTTTAATTGTATACGTCAATGAGATTTAGAGAAATTTAAATTTCTAGCGCTATAGAAATTGTGAATCAAACATCTGCGAAGGGTGCGAAGTCTACGAAAACCGACTTGGTTTATGTTTGCCTTGTAATTTTTCGTCAATTTCGACATCTATTTTTCAAACTTTTCCAAAAAATTGCCTTTTTAAACACTACTAGATCGATAGTAATTTCACTGCATATTTATCAGTTTACAAGTTTGCTGATATGCTGGTCATCATGAGCACAGTGCTGGCTCGATCCCACCCAAGACCCACCGAGCCCTTTCATCCCTCCGGGGTCGGTAAATAGGTGCCAGATTTGCCTAGGAGAAATACTCTCTCTGCAATCTAGGTAGGAGTGCTGAAACCTGGCTATCTCTGGACACGAAGGAGGAATCTGTGGACGATGGATGTGAGGAAACGAATCGATGGTGAGAAGTGCTGGGATGAGCACAGTGGACGTGTAGACGAGCTCCATAAAAAAGATAAATCAGTATGATTAATAGTCCTTTCTGCTTCTGTTTAGCAAATACGAGGTGTTATTTTATTTCTTTATTTACGTACAAGCTGACGTTTCGACGGATTTCGCCTTCCTCAGAGCCTGGAAAGGTCAAAGTTGACTGCTATCTGCACGGTCAAACGCCTCCACAACCAAACAGAAAAGGCTAAACCCAGATTTCAATCACATTGAACACGAAATAGCTTCTTTGCACACTCATCGCTTTCTAGGAGTCTTCCACTAAATATTTCACGTGGAGACCAACCGCACAGAATTCACACGGAACCGTAATGTGCCCCTGCCATCAGAATAACAGGCTTATATACTGCCCAATATCACGCGTGATAATGAGCATTCCTCCCTGCGGTTCATTTTCGGATCCTTGGAATTGATCCAGAATGCCTTGAGAATTTTGCGCGCTCGTGTTCTCGATTCCTGCGCGAGGATCGTAACCCGTACTTCAAAATCTTCTCCGTTATGTATCTGCGTCCTATGCGTGCATAGTGGAGGTTTACGTTTGCCGACTAGGTGTTCTTTTATACGAACGCAGAGTGGTCTACCCGTTTCGCCAACGTATTCGTCTCCGCACGCTTTACAAGAGATCAGATAAACTGTACCCGAACTCATGCAGTCACCGTCTCTACCATTGGGGCAAATTATACAATTTTGCGTTGCACATAGACGGTCGTATAGGCGGTTACGAACTAGTTGGCGTCTTAGATTACTCGGTGGCATTTCAGTTATCGTTACCGAATTCTCTAGACCGGCCCTTCTTAAACAGCGTTTTTATAGCTGCACTTACTTCATTTGAAATGAAGGGCAGGATAAACGGGACCTTATTGTCGCTAGAGTTATCGTTGGGGGGCCCTGTGGTTTCCTCTACACCTATCCCGAGCTACAGTTTCGTAGCCATTAAAAATGGCTATTTGCCCGCCCCAAGTTCCGGGACTCTCTCTCTGCTTGCTTCCCTGTGCACACGCTGGTTGCTGTTCGAAACATGTTTCTCACAAGCGCCCTTTTCGTGTGAGAGGGGTGAGAGGAGAGGTAATGAACCAAGATGTTTTTTACTACTTGGCTTTCGATACCATTTCGTAACGTAGCCGTTTTCTGACAGGTTAATTTGCACGTTCAGAAATGGAAGCCAGTTTTCTTTTTGGTTTCTCTCGCGTGAATTTAATATACTCTGACTGTTCGTTCAACAACTCGAAACATTTGTCAATTTCCTTTTGTGTTGAACAAATGATCAAGCAGTCATCTACATATCTACAGTAGAGTAACAGCTCGAGATCGATTACTGGTGCTTCCACCTTAGACATGAATGCAATGGCAAGGCTTGGTGCCAGTCGTTGTTCCATTGCCAACCCTCTCGTTTGTGCGTAATACCTTCCGGACCATCTGAAGATTGAGCAGTTTAGGCACTCCTTTAAGAGTGTCATCAACTGCTGAATCGAGAAGCCACGAAGCCATACATGTTTATTGCTCCTTCATGTTGTATCAGGAGCTCGCGGATGGGTTGCATAGCTGAGTGATTCGACACGTTTCGTATAGAGGGCGGTGACGTCGAAGGACTCCATCACGTACGCCCTGTTGGGCTGCACAGTACGTAGATGATCCAGAAACATTTGGGTGTTCGTTAGATGGGCTGGAATGTACTTCAACAACTGGGTAAGTATTAGGGTTATTAACCACGTTATTCTATCCGTTGACCCGTCCACGCAGCTAATGATAGGTCTGACCTTAAATAACGATGGGTCGGTAGACACGAGATCATCGCTGGATACTAACTTATGGGTTTTGATAAGTAAGTACAGGATGGGACATGTTGGTAGGTCAACTTTGAGTTGGGAGATAACTGATGGTTTTAACCCAGCTGCTCTTGCCATTTTAACCTATTCGTTGTTTAACTTTCGGTATTGACTTTTAAATTCCTTCTCAGACGATGGACGATAAAGGGAAGCATCTTCAAAGATGCTTTTCCGTTATCTCAACATCTAACTGATAGGGAATTACAACGAATTCTCCACCCTTATCACTAACCGACAGTCTTATGTTTTTCGATCTTATCAGCTCTCGTACCTCCCGCATACCACGTTTTCGCATTTCAGTGAAGTTGGAGCAGTATCTCTTTGCGCGATAATGATTAAGGACCTTGAAACTTTCATTCGTAGACATCCGAAATTTAACGTCAACTTCATTATTGGGCTCTTGTTGTCTAAAGAACGGTTGCGGAAATGGTGGTACTGGTAATGCCCTTACTTGTTGTTGTTCGCGCCCCTTCAGCGCTTTATCCCTAGCTTTTTGCGGAGTCTGTCTTGAAGTTCATGAAAACTACATGCGACCCTACGCAAGGTTACCTTAGAAATGGGTTCAGATAGTGAGAAATTCAGTCCCAATTCTAATCACGAGCGCGCACCGTCAGGGAGAGTCATGCCTCCTAACACGATTAGCCTTGAATTTCTTTGTACATTATTTATCCTACTGCGACTCGTTTGATGTTCGTTGGCGGTGTTTCTGTATGCTCTTGAAGCCGTGTTATGCGATTTACTCAAAAGGTCTTCGAACTTTCTCCGCAAAGTTGCTTTAGCATCAGACCTAATAGATAATTAATTAATTAATTAGTCTAAATAACAATTAGTCTTTTTTTTCTTCTTCTCTCTTACCAGTCTTCTTTCTATTTTTTTATTATTCTTCCTAATTATTAGTCTTATTATTATTTGTTGCTCTTCTTCTGTTTATTATTTGTAACTGCTCATACTCTCACTAATATTATGACGAAGTTCTTCAAAAATTTGTGAAGCATTTCACCTTGTCACTTTCATGTGTTCCACATCTCAGTTCAGAAAAAAGCTTTCTTAATCAAAATAAAACCACTGCAACCTACATATTCATGTTAACAAGGGACAAGTCTGTCTATAATGTAGCAATAATAATAATAGTAATAATAAGTGAAAAAAGCGGTGTGTGTATTTATAGAGGCGATAAAGTTCTGGAAACTAACGCCGCGATCGGCTTGTCTTCTGAGGCATTTCTCACTTTATCTGAAAAATTGGTAGCCGGATAGGCGAGAAGACCTGCGAATACGATAGATAAGACAAAGCTTAGTAACCCAGCTCGTTCATCCTTCACAGTGACGGTAGTATAAGTAGCCGTACGCTATTCTGAACACGGATCGTTCAATTCGTACAGTATTCGTTAGTCGAGAGTCATCAACTATCAAACCTTCTTTGGTTTGTGCGAAAGACATGAAATGTTGTCGACACCGAGTTCTTTTGAAAGTTCTCGAACAGATTGTGTGTGTGTGTGTGTGTGTGTGTGCGTGTGTGTGTGTGTGTGTGTGTGTGCGTGCGTGCGTGCGTGCGTGCGTGTGTACTCTCTTCCAAGAAAGCCTTCAATTCCTCGCCGTCAACGTCCGCGATTTTCCACTCCATCAAGATCGAATTCTTTACACCGGTTTTTTTTGGAACCTCAGTCGCACTGTGCACTCACTACTGCTAAGTTCGTAAAATTGCTGTTTTGGCGTCTCCACTTCTTATCTTTAAAACTTGTCGAAGATGCAGTTTGGCCTTCATAAATGATTCATAATGCCATAGCAATCAGAAAAAATATTGCTAAGAAATACCGAAAAAAATAACTGTAAATCCTGAACTAATTTCCAAACAAACTAATACTATAAATATTTCTTGTGGATTAAAACAAAATTGATAGCTTTTCCACCAGGGAATAAGATAGTTTCCTGAAAACCAGCCTGATGTATTGAACGTATAAAAAACACCGTCCTTCCATGTCGAGTTCGCATCGGAATCCTTCTTCAACACCTGTCTCTTTGTCCGAACACCTGTTATGTCACCTTCCCCATCTCTGGAAATCTCCTTCTCTTGTCTCCTGAACACAAATTATTACGAGATTTTGGAACCATTCCATTAAAAACGTCTTCTACGTAATAAAATACTCTTTTTGGACGATGCGACTTTGAAGCAGAGTTCCTCCAGTTGCTCTTCCAGAAGCGATTTTGAAAACTGGTTCGCTTATAATTGGATCGTAATTCCTCGATTCTGCCGTCATTTCCTTTCAGGTGAATAAGATTACTTATAAGAATATGAAAAGCGGAAAGTCGAAAGAATGAAGTGGTTCAACACAATCTTAAACCTTTGTTTCTTTTTTCGGGATTGCAAGGTATTTTCTAGTATTTTACCTTAAGCATAGAAAATCTGCTCTGTCTAGTTCTATGACCGTCTTCGAGGTTGGAAGTGAAACGCATTGTTTCAGTGCTGGCATCAGGTATGCCACAGTACGACAATGCTGTGGAAATGGCGAGAAGCAGAATGATGCACATCTCTGAATGTTGGGGTTTCAATGAATTTTATATGAGGAAGATTTATGGAAAAAGTTATTGACGATTTCAAGCTTTCGCGCCACTGCTCATTCGTTCAATCACACGTCTCCCACGTGTTCTTTAACAAACCGATGAATGATCATTCGGAATTATTGTTGCAATTTTCCGGACATACGGCAGAAACAATCAGCTGATGAAATTGTAGATAGTAGAGCTAGGCGGATTTTCAAGAGCTTTGAACCTGGTTGCAAATTAACTAGATCTTCCACTTGTTTGATGTGGTCACGAGAAGGTTCACTCTACAGAAAACAATGAGGAACGCAAAAAAATAAACGAAGGAATTCTTGCTGTTTGTGGCAGCAAAGGTAGTGTCGACGACACTTGTCGATGCTGCTTATATGTAACTTCATCCCAGAAAGAATTTACTCACCTGCGATGCAAACAGTGTTTTAATAGAAAAATCTACTTCCTCCGCTGAGTCGCCGTCCGTCTGTTGACGATACGATAAGGCAGTCGTTATCTTCACAGGAAATTACTTTGAAGTTTGGGCTTTGCGCAGTTACCGTCACATCTACTGAATCATGGCGAATGTTGTTCGATGTGCTGTTTTCAGCGGATTGCGAGTTCATCGTTTTTCGCACTAACAAATTTGGCGAGCGTTCTTTTTTCAATATTCCATAAGTTAAATGTGTTAAGGAATAAGACGATAGGTGAGTTTTCAGACTACCCCTTAGTAATTTCATATATTTTATGCCATTTAGAGCACACTTATTTGCTTCAAATGTTGTTTGACGCAAAACTGAGTGGCGTAGTAGACTTTTCTCGGGTAATTTTCTTCAGACACTCTTGAAAGATTTCCTCTCTCTTTATAAAAGCGCGAATCGATTGATTTGATAAGAGCAAGAGAAACATTTAAGTCAAAAATACTGAGAACGGCTCTTACACCAGATATGTTGCTTCACATTGTCACGTTATTGTCATGTGTTTTCGTCCGTTATGGAAACACTACGAAGCTCCCTCAGATCACAACTTCTCAAATGGTTGGTGAAAAGCCAAACTGGAAATTCGCATGTAAAACCAGCGGTGAAGTACAACAAATTAAATAATCTCTGAAGGCGAGTTTGTACTCGCTTGGAGACCATGGCCGATGCCTTTCTTCAGTTCGCTAAATTAACGGCTGCGGTTGTTGTGTTCGTAGTCACGCGCACATAAGCGTGAAGGGGAATTGTACTTAGCATAGAGAGTAGAAAAGTTCGCCATAACGTAGATGACTGGAAGTCGCAACGAACTAACTAACAAATAAGCTAGCTCTATGTGTACCATGGGAAAGCACGGAAAGTGAAACATAGGTAAATCTGCTGCCAAAAACAGCGATCCAGAGGTCTATCATTCTGTGAAAGGAAGCGCAAGCATTATTGTGCAATTTGCACCGATATCCTCACAGAAGGATTCAGCTGGATGTCATCAGGCCGCCGGAGTTGAAAAGACGCAACCTATTTTAGCATCGACCTTCTATTAGCCTAAGCACTGGTCGATAAGAAAATGTTTCCTTCTCAATGAGGTATTAGATTGTAAGTAAAAGCACTACAGTGGCTGACTTTTCTAAGGGTTTCGCTTCTTTGTTACGGTCAAGAAAGAAACCTCGAAAGTCAAATTGACATACAATTTATTTATTTTACAATTTAGTCAGTTAAACATTTCCGTAAACCAAGTAGAGAGGCACAATAGCATAATAAGCAGCGCCTTTCGAACACTCACTCTCGTTTTTTTATAAGTCTTCCAGTAGATCAGCGGCAAAGTTTTGCCTAGACAAGAAATGCGCCTGGCTCAAATCAAAGAGTCATAGAATATGAATAAAAAGCGCAATCCATTAATTGCTGTACATAACATTGAAGAATAAACTATTCTGAAGAGAATGTTCGAGTAGAGTAGTAGAGGGCGCCGGTACCTTATTCAACGCGGATTTACTCGTTGGTATCGACCTTTTTTAGCAACTAAAAACCTGCATCGGCGGCCAGCGGTTGAAAACATAATGGCCCACTGGATTGCTAATCATTGTCGTCTGCGCTCCAATCTCAAGTTCTAACAAGAGTATCACATAAACTTGGATATGATAATACCTTTGCTAAGGTCATCATTGCCAGTTCTCAACCAAGATTGTGCCTAGGACCGCTTTTGAAAAACACCTGGTTTCCAAACCACCTCATTTCTCTTGCCGATGTTTCCATGATAACAGAATTGGAGACTTAAAGCACTCGAATTTTTTTAGAGTGTAAAGGCTTATTTTAATTTTCATATGATGCTTTGTGAGCCCACTTGTCTTCGTGCAGAGAAAGCGCAGATATAAAAAGCAACGAAATTTTCTCATAAGCGGGGATTACAGAGATTACAGGCATTTTTGTTAAAAAAAAATAGGTGCTTTTGTAATTTTTAACCCTCAACAACCTACATTTTCCACCCATATAAAGCTCTGCCAGTTTGTCTCCATCAATAACTAAAATATTTGTAAACAGGGAAATGATGAGATCCTAAACAAGGGTGCTTCCCATGCGATTAAAACTTAGGTATTGAGCTTCGCTACACGGCCTCTGAAAGTGTTTGACTTAGAAGATCGCGTGTAAATCTGACCTGTCCAGACTCTGAAAGAGGCGAAACCGCCGAGACGTTGGCCAGCGCTGAATAAATCTTGTTATGGTGTCAGCTGCCAAATAGACCATCAGACGACATTCAGAAAGTCGCTTCTGGAAAAGGAAGTGCGCCATGGTATAGTGAATAAACAAACATACAGAGAATCGTCGAGCAACAATTTCCTGCTACTAAAACACTGTGTGGGTGGCAGATGAGCAAATACTTCTGGTGTTCCATTCTGTAAAAAATGCGAGCGAATACCGGAAGTGGTCAACATCGCACGTAGTCATTCCAACAACTACAAGCAGCGAGAAGAATTCTCCGTCTTATTTCGTTCTGCTTACTGACTTCGTAGAACTAACCATTCACCGAGAGCTTAGAACACTTAACAGTGCCAAATTATTTGAGGATGAATTATGAAAACCTTAATAATCTGAAGGCATTCACATTTAAATTGCCTTACGAATTAACCTCGATTGATGACCGATATTACCGAAGTCAGACACTCACTTGGATACTTGGATCGCCCGTCTTCACTGGTTGTGCGGACCCTAGACAAATTTCCGTTCTTCTGAGCAAAAATACTTGCCTACACCAGTAAGAACTTCTGCTGTCTGTGTTGGTCGCGTCTTTGTCTTAAAATCACTATCTACCGTTATAGTTTGCAACACCTCGAATACGAGGTATGACGCCGTTCAGATGGTTAGAACACGACGAACAAGTAGGGTGTTGACGTGATGTTACTGTACTTGTTCAGTGCTCGTCTCAGTCTCACCGCTTAGGAAACACTTTCAACGGGTTTGCTGGCTAGTAGAAGGTTATGGCATAGTAATTTTCAAAGCACTGTGTCGCTATCTGCAGCATTCACCATTACAGCTAGGAATTCCTTTTGCTGGGTTCTATCAACCGTTTTACATGAGAAATAGAAGTTATTAAAGAGGTCCAGAGTTTTGCAAATATCTAAGCTTCGTTGAAGTATATTTCGCAATATACCCTGCCATCAAAAAGAGTAGGCAGTAAATAAAAAGGTTAAAATTGTGATTATAACTACAGCCTCAGCTTAACTGGGTTCAATGCCGATTTGGGCTCCCCACATCAATCCCGTTGACGGGTGATTGCTGATGGCAAAAAGATCGATAGAACTAGCTGAGAGACAGGCGAAACGAAGGACCCACATGGTGTGGTGGTGAACGCGTTACTCCCCGGAAAGGACAATAGCGCGTCTGTTCCCCCCATGGCACCTGCGGTCCAGAGTTTTGCAAATATCTCAGCTTCGTTGAAGTTATTAATGAGGTTTCTTCCAAACAGATGGTGTTCCAACCCCTTTTAAGTTCAATCTGGGTTGTCGCTATAGAAAACCGGTGATTCATTGAAAGTAACTAGGTAGATGAAGCTTCAACCTTTACGAAATGCTTCGTCTTTTCTATGGAACGGAATCACATACTGTGGAAATCTCAAAGCTTTTTTTCCACAGTTTGTCTAGCATTCATCTCTCATAATACTTGCGGCCGGACTGATCAAGTGCTTGAAGATTTTGATCTTCTTTTTAAGTTTTATGAGGCTGGGAAGTCACAATGGTTAAAGATTCCACAAAATAATGAGCGTCAGTTTGAGAGAGCATGGGTCCGCTAAGCCTGCCGTAATTCTGGGTTCGATAAATCGGTCCCAGAATGCCTGGGAAAAACTTCCACTGTACAAATGTCGGCGATCGACTGCGCTCCTAACCAGTGGAAACATGGGAATCCCCTAACGCGGCTATGGCGTTATCTCAGCGATAATCTACATAACCAGCACAAAATGCCAGTTGCAAGAAAGACGAAATCATCAAGCAAAAGCTGAATCCATGCCCAAATCTGGAGCGATTTGTGATGACAGATAAGATAAAACAAATCTAGTGAAAGAAGTAGTTGCGTGCGCACAATATATGATGACCAGTCTTACAAATAAAGCAAGTAGGTTCTTAAGAATTGTCCGTGTTGTGTTGACATGGGATTGTTGTGTTTTTGAAATCCGCTAGCTGATGTTTCGGTGACGTCGCCATCCTCAGGTCGTATTCCATGTAACTCTATTCATACAACGCGATCAATTCTCCATACTATTAATGCAGATCTAACGCATAAATCAGTACTAATTTGTCAGAAATACTCACCATTCTGTTTTGTACGGTGTGAAACCGGCCGCGTGCTGCCCGGGTAGGTGACACGCTAAATAGGCGCAGATCAAAAAAAATCAATATGAGAAAGGCTCCAGGTCACGTGTCATTGTGAGATATTCGTCTTTTAGGTCCATTTTTGGTGCACTGTGCACTGTTTTGCTAGCCAGATTTCTGTACCTTTCATTCCAATATAGCGCTGTATGTTTATCAAATAGTGATTTGGGATACGGCAGAGCTAAATTTGACCAGCACGATTTCGCCTTTGCTTATCGTTGCCTTATTTTGTAAGACAATTAAGCTCCATTGCTGGAAACGAAACCACATTCGGAATCAACTTTGTCCTTTTTTTCATTTATCAAGTCTTCACCAAAACAGCTTTAGTGTAAGCGAAAACATTTTTTAACCGAAAGAAATGTCTGGATCTAATAGAATGAGAATGAAGGATCAGTTCCAAAAAAATTGTACAGAAATTTTCACCCAGAGCGAGAGAGCCATCTGAGTAAAGTGCTTTCGTTTAAAGGTTTATTTCTTAATCCTTCAATGTACTTTTCTAGTCAGAGCGCCTTTTCGATGTTGCTAGCAGAGACTTGCTGTAGCAGCAGATCAAATGAAGCTTTGATTGCTAACGTCTTCACGCCAATGACTGCCTGACCGCATCATCACCACTGATGCCTGAAATCAACAAGTGGTATGAATTTAAGCATTTTTTAAGTTGTGCTATTTTAGTGCATGGAGTACTTTTATGAAGTTTGCTACGATGAAGACGTGACGATGATAAAAACGAGACGACAATACACCGGTCTTCAACAAATTATTGAAAAAGTGAAAAAAAAAACATATAAACATTCTTTACTTGGATACTTGGACGGACCGTCCCTACTGATTGTGTGAGCCCCAGCGTAATCTCCATCTTTTCGGGGTTTTGCCTGTTTAGCCACTGTGGTTCCCTGGAGTCTCTTGGTCAGTCTAGCGAAGGTCTGCCCCAGTTCTTCAGCATCAGCAGTTGGCGCCTTTGTGGATCAAAGGGAGATTTGCCACATTGCTACTAATTGGCTACCAGGACGGCGCTGGATCCATTTACTGTTAGCTGGGCTTCCGGATGGAAGCGCCAGACTCCTTATCAACTTGGGAGTCCCTACAAAGGCAAGAGTCCATCCGCTTTACATCGCAGCCCGACACCCAGGGACACCTCCCATCCCCAATGAGGGGTAAACCGTTGGGAAGACAAACATTGTTTACAATTACGAAAACAATCCAAGTGCCATGTAAGTCATTCATGAACGCTCAGTACGACTTTCAGTCCATAAATTTCAGGAGCTGATTTTTAGTTCCGATAAAAAATCCCTCGCAACATGGAATCCATACCGGGATCGATGTTTGTTGTAAATATTAGGATTTCATGCAGTTCAATATTAAAAGTATAAACCTACGTTGTAATATCTTCTGTTATGCCTATAAGGAAGAGTATGAATTGGAATGAAGGAAATTCTAAATGACTTCACGAAGCAATTCAGTAACCTAACTTAGACGAGAGGAAGCGCATAGGGCTACACGAAAAGCACATGTTGCTTCAAGATAACAACGTAGTAGTAATATATGAATAGAAAGAAAGGAAAGAAAGTGACCTATTTACCACCAGAGTTATCATTTGGAAGGTTGGGTTTTCCTCTACACCTATCGCGAGCTACAGTTTCGTTGCCATCAGAAATAGCCGTTTGCCGGGCCAAGTTCCGCGACTCTTCCCTTCTGCTCTCTTCCTGTGCACAAGCTGGTTGCTTTTCGAAACATGTTTCTTATAAGGGCCCTTTTTGTGTGTGAAGGATGGGGGAGAGGTAATGAATGAGTATGTTCCTACTACTTGGCTTGTGGTACCATTTCGTAATGTAGGCGTTTTCTGATAAGTCAATTTGCACGTTCAGAAATGGAAACCACCTGTTTCTCGAGGGAGAATTTAATTTACTCCAACTGTTTATTCAATAACTAAAAATGTTTACCCATTTCCTTTTGTGTTGAACAAATGACAAGGCAATCATCTATATATCTACAGTAAACTAATGGGCGCAGATTGGTTGCTGTTGCTTCCACTTCGGAGATAAATGCGATGGCAAAGCTCAGTGCCAGTCGTTCTCCCATTACCAGCCCTCTCATTTGTGCGTAATACCTCCCGGACACCTGAATATTAACCAGTTTAGGCACTCCTTTAAGAGTGTCATCAACTGCTGAACCGTGAGGTCATACATGTTTATTTCTCCTTCGTATTGTGCAAGAAGTTCGTGGATGGCTTGCATAACGTAGTCATTAGACACGTTTGTATAAAGGGCGGTAACGTGGAAGGACTTCATCACGTATGCGCTGTTGGGTCGCGCGTTACGTAGACGAACCAGGAACATCTAGGTGTTCGTTAGATGAGCTGGAATGTGTGCCAACAACTGGATGCTCACATGGGTTCTCAAGTGTTGGTCCTTGTTTTCAATTTCGCTTATTGTTGTGAAATATCATTTCTTGAAAGAAAACTTCACGAAGCTTTGATGTTTCTACTTCTCTACTGTGCATGAAATCTTCCTCGTAATGAACGTCACCACCACAACAGTAATTTGACCAGACAATAAATCAACGAAAAAACGAGCAAGAGAGGGGCGCTTCGGCATAAACATCAAATTTTTGGAAGACCTTTTAGTTAACACATTGTCAACATATCCCCAAGCGGCGCACTCCTTTTCAGCCTCACCATGTTTGGATCGCCTTAATCGTCAACACGTAATATCTTACACACCCAACCACATCACCATTTTGTAAACGAGTATAATTCCTCTTGTCCTTTCGAAAAGCCGTCGTTTTTTGAGAACTAAGTTATTGATCGCCACTGGGTAGTGGCTCTCTAGTGGTGCGACTCATGTGAGTACCGACTAGACCCCAAAAACAAATACCTGTCCTTCTCTAAGTGCAATCCCCAATTCCTCACTTGCTCCAGGTTTTCTTAAAGACCCTTCATTTCGAACCACTTGAACCAGCAGGCAAAACGTATCTCAAGGTCTAAAACATTCTACTGCTTAATCAATGTAGCTATAGGTGATAACTGTATTCATGGTCCCCATCCTATTGAACATGATCACTGGCAATCGATTGGAGTTGGGGACAATAGGCCCGCCGCTGCCTTTCATCGAACGAAAACTAAATAGGAAACGTGTGCAATTATGCTTAGAAATGGTCAAATTTTCGAAAATACACCCTCACTGGTAGCCCGTCAGCTTCTGATCCTTTTGGGCTTTGATCTCAACTCCTCCTTTTGGACATCCACCTTCGTCATAACCGTGAGAGATCGACCTCACTTCGACCTTAATTTTCTTTCCGTCAGGCGCCTGAATCAAGTTCTATCACAGTCGAAATGATAATTTTTATTCGAAAAGTCGTGCCGTAATCATATAATTGCAAAAGTAGAACTGATTTCTAATGCTAGTACCAAAGTCTAATCCACTAGCGAGATTCTGCGTTCGATTTTTTGCAACGAGATCTTCTCCACATCCCGACGGCTGAAACAGATTCAGTTCTCTTTTTTTATTGGATTTACGGTAATCCTTAGCGCTCTTACTTACCCGCTGATCACATAGATTGCCACCGTAGCCACTCGGGCAAATACATGTGGAGCAGTGTCGTGGGTGAGGATAGCCCTCATTCGCACACTTGGCGGAAGTGGATTTCTTGCATATTGCTAAAGAATTAAAAAATTTTCAGTGTTGTCGAGTTCTAATAAAAAATAGTTGTAAGACCAACCATTGCATCCATAATGTTCGTTGATCATGAAAATATCTGAGAATGAAAGCAGCTCAGATCCCGTGGTCTTTTGGTGCCAATGATCACTGGGAACCATGGTGGGCCGGCCGTTTGCAGAATAACTGGGGGAATGCGGCAGTACAAAAAAAGCGCTGCGAAAAATTCCAAGCACATTTTCTACACCTTAGCTCATCGTAGTGCATGATGCTGCCGTAATCGTACGTTAGTCCATAGACACCAGCGTAACTCTCATTCAGTTTGTCGAAATCCGACCGGTGGTTTGGCCAAACCAACATTATGAGTAATCTTCCTTAAATCCCATTCACTAATGCTTCCGTGAATACCCACTTTAATGTTTTGCATGAGGATTAAAAATGAAGCTGTCCCGATCATATCGTTCCATTGTGTGAAATAATCCAAGCGCATGACCAATCTCATGAACAGCTGACCCAATCTTAATCATTTTCGATTGATTTACCGAGTTAAAACATGTGAATAGGCCAAAAATATTGATGAAACGTGACAAATCTTAGAGTTTTAGTATGAAGGCGTCGTACTGTTGGCTCGAAATTCCCAATGGAGAGATGCTGAATTCCCGCCACGTCGACCTACCTCGGTTCCTTGACTGCGAGCACTTTGTCTCGAGCTGTAAATTAATTACTGGAAAAAAGCATGTCGTTTTTTTTCTGGAATGTGAGACAAGCCATTTTTGTCTCTCACGAATTCGATGCAGGTGGCATCCTTCCACACCTTTACGCCAATTCCGAAGATTTCTTGCACGACGTGATCTAAAATTCTAATTTTAATTGCATACGTTAGTGAATCTTAGACTAAATGGAAATTTCTAACGTTTGTACGGAAAATGTTGCTCAAACAGCTGCGGAGAAAGCGAAATGTACTGGAACCAACTTGGTTTTTATTTGTCCTTTAATCTCTCACTAAATTCGGCGTCCCATTTCCTAAAGTTTCTTTAAATTTTGCCTTTTTAAACACTGCTACATTGATTTCCATTCCTATGGCGCGTTTTGCGCAGTGGTAGGAGGCGCCACTGCTACATGCACGTGGAATCGATCACTGCGCCCATGGCCCACCAAGCCTTTCATCCCTCCGGGGACGGCAAATTGGTACCAGATTTGTCTGGGAGGATAGCAGCGCTGGCTCGACAAATCGGCCGGCCACCGCGAGTCATTGTAAAGGCCAGGTATGCATTCAATCACCCCGAATGATACTTAATGAACTCGAATGCATAGCGCATCCTCCAGAGATTGATCAACGCCGAGAGCTTTATACTTTTATCCTTTATTGCACGTTCATTAATTTGTAAGTTTGCTAATACAACTATGTTCATCAGGAGCACGGTACTGGTTCAGTTCCGCCCCAAGTTCGCCGAGCTTGTCGTCTGTCCGCCGTCCTGAATTTGGCACCGGACTTGTTCGGGAAAAAAGTCACAGTCTACAATCCAATGGGGAACGCTTTAGCCAGGCTATCTAATGACCCAGGGAAGATCCATATGACCAGCATTACACCAGATTCAAGATTGAGTGAAAATCCTCAGAAAACAGTTGGAGCCACACCTAAAAGTTGGAAGACTATAGTGGATGATTGATGCGGGGAAACGTGAATTGAATTTGAGAAGTGCTGCCTGCCGCACAGTAGACGTGGAGACGAGTCATATAAAAAGATAAATCAATATTAATATTTCTAATTCTCTGTTATTTACTATGTATTACCATTACTGTTACCTGATTCCTCTATTATTTCTATTATTATTAATATTATAATTATTCTCACTATTATTTATTGCCCTTTTGTTCATTCCTTGTAATTAATCACATTACCACTAATACTACTTCAGAGTTCTTCAAATTAGGGCGGGATTTTAGCATGTAACTTTCAAGTCTTTACATCTCAGCTCAGAAAAAGCTATGTTAATCGAAATAAAACCACTGCAATCTACATATTCATGCTTACGAGAAACAACTCTGTTTGTAATGCAATATTTGATAGTTGATACTTGAATGGCCCGTCCTCACTAGTTGTGCGTGCCCCAGCACAATGACCATTTTTCGGAGATTTGCTGGTTAAGCCATTGTGGTTCCCTGGAGTCGAGGTCTGGCCAAATTCTTCCCCCAAGTCTTCACCACCACAGGCAGTCGCAGCCCATGTGGATCAGAGGAAGATTTGCCACCATGATACCAGGACGGTGGTGGGTCCTGGTATTGGTTTATTCTTAGCTAGGCTTTCTGATGGGAACGGCGGACTCTTTCTCAGCTTGGGAGAACCAGCCAGCGAATGAATCCCCCTCTGTACTGTACATCGCAGTTCGACACCCAGGAACACCTCCCAGCAACGATGAGGCGGTAAACCGTTGGGAGGTGTGATGCAATATTATTAATAATTGCAAAAAGTTGTGTGTCCGCTTAAACAGGCGATGTAGTTGTGGGAAGCAGATTCAGAATGCTGAAACATTTCTCGTGCAAAAACTGCATGAAGTAGCGTTAACCGGATAGGCGAGGGATCCTGCGAGTGCAGTGGAAGCACAGGCTTACGTAGCCCACCTCGTTGAACGTGTACACCGACGGTATAACATGTAGTCGTGCGCAATATAGGATCGTCCAATTCCCCCCAGCATCCATTTGTCGATATTAGTCAACTATTAAAGCTTTCTCAGATGAAGCAAAACAGTTGAAATGATGCCTACACTGAGTTCTTTCTACGAGTTCTCGAACAGTTGTGTGTACATTTGCTTTTAAGAAAGCGTTCAACTCCTTGTCGCAAACGAAGAAGGACATCAGGGACTTTTCCCTTTATCAAGATCGAATTTGTTACACCGTTTTTTCATGGAAACCAAGCTCGTGTTTTGCGTTCGTTAACGCCTTCCTCGCCCACACCTCATTGATGTTTCTAGACTTCTGAAGTGGACTCCAAGGATCACCCTCATATAAGAGATCACAAGCCGGTTAGTCGCGAGGATAGGTGGCGCGTCCCCAGGTGGCGGGTAGGGGGTTAGTCGCGACCAAAAGCGACCTTTGCTTCCCTGAGACGCACATGGACCCAGGGGATGGAGTCCCTGTTTCTGCTGCGCGGATTTGGCACAAAATTTCTGTATTTGCTAGCCGTATTCATGCATGCGTGCTTGGGGGGCGTTCTCGCTTATGCGGATTGTATTCTACGAGTCAGTTCGGCCAAAAACCCCACAATCAAGTGACAGGGAAGTATATGGGAGGCGGTTAGGGAGTCGCCTCCAACAAATAAGCTCCATGCCCACTCTGCGAGAGAATGGCAAGGTGCCCGTGAGTATGCCCAGCCCCCCACGTTCAGAGGCCAGCAAGCTATACGTGGGTATTCAAATGCTAAACACAGCAAGCGGGCGTCATTCTCCTGACCCCGAAAGAACCGCCAATTTCGCAGCGTTGATAGGACGAGTACGGAGAGGCTGCTAAGATCTCAGGGCCAGTGGAAGCTGCTTGGATCGCAAAGAACAAAAGTGACGATCTGTACCTACATTGCACGTACACCTGCATCTGAGTCCTCGATAGAAGACTTGATCATGCAAGCAAGAAGGATAAGGTACGACGTCATCGGCGTGTCCGAGACGAGACCACACCACCCATTCAACGTCGTCTATGACACCCGAGAAGAACTGTTCCTCGGAACACGCGACGGTAGAGGAGTCGGCGGCGTCGGCGCTCTCGTCAACACGAATTTGTCTATGAAAATCGATTCATTCGAACAGCTTACAATCCGAATCGGACGTTTACGATTAAAAAGATGTGGATCAATACCGGCTTTGACAATCTTCCTCGTTTACGCGCCGACATCAAACAATGACGAAGAACAAGTCGAAGCGTTCTGTATGGACTTGGGGAAGTTCTACAGAGGAGACCATACATTCTTCAAGGTCGTCATTGGAGATTTGAACGCCAAGACTGGACCAAGAAGAACGTCTGAAGAACATCACATTGGGACCCACGGATTACAATGGTAAGGACAAGGTATGCGTCTTTCTGAGTTCATAATGACGACCAGGACCATCCATGGTAACTCGCAATTCCAAAACTCCACTCTCAGAGTAGCATAACGAAATAAACCACATCATAGTAAATAGAAGGTTTTGCCTAACCGATGTCGCCGTTATCCTAAAATTCTACACGGGATCAGACCATGTCTATTTCATGCAAGATTCTATTTCTCGCGGAAAAGAGGAAAAGACGCTGAATTGAAAAAGCGAAGTCCCGGAACCACCACAAACTGGGACTTATTCAATTGATTAGTCCGCTGTTAGGGAGGATGCCGTTGCGATAACATCGGCGAGGAATACGATCGGCTCATTCAACATCTTCACGTTAGCGCTATGGAAGCTGAGAGCTCTAAAGTCACCAAGAGACGTCTGTCTCCAGAAACACTCGAGCTGATACGCCAGCGAGGAATCGCACGAGCTGCAGGCAACCGCGAACTAACGTCCGAACTTGCAAAACAATACAGACAGACGATAAAAGAAGATCTTAAAGAGAGAAGAGCAACAGTAATGGTCGAAGCTGCGGAGGTTGGAAAAGCATTCGCAAAGCCCACCGAAGCATCGCCAATTACAACACCGAAATGATTGTACCCGACGCCCAGACGGAACAGTTACAGCGTCCAGAAAGGCAATAGAGAAAATCATTCACGGATACTACTCAGATCTCTTCGATAGCCACGTCCACCTTCCGTCATATGAAATAAAGGAGGATGGATATGTTGCACCACCGGTTCTCCCTTCCGAAATCCGACATGCCATTTCATCGGTGGAAAAATCAAACAGCACCAGGTCCGGAGAGGATAAGATGCTCGCCGACTTTGATAACGCCTGTGGGAAGATTGGTCTTCGAGTAAATCTCACAAAAACGACGCTCATGAGGAACGGATTGGTTCCGTATGCCCCATTCACGCTCAACGGAACGAATATCTCCAAATGCTCCAATTATATCTATCTAGGTTGGGTAAACCAATATGATGAAACACTTAGCTCCAGAGCTGAGCAGAAAGAAACGAGCGGCCTGGGGAGCTTTCAAAAGCATCGAGGTTATAGTGAAGAGGACAAAGAACACCCGACTGCGTGCTAACCTTTTCGACTCAATGGTACATTCTGCCTTAACGTATGCGTCAAGAACCTGGTCGCTGCGTAAACAGGATGAAAAGATTCACACAACGCCATGCAGGTCCTTAGTTTCGCTTGTCTCTCAGCTATTTCTATCGATCTCTGTCATCAGCAATCACCCGTCAGAGGAATTGATCTGGGGAGCCCAAATCACCAACGAACCCAGTTAAGCTGATGCTTTGGTTGTAATCACAATATTAACCCTTTTGTTTGCTGCCTAGTGTTTTTAATGGCAGGGTATATTGCGAAAATATAACTTTTAACAGTGCTGAGATATTTGCAAAACTCCGGACCGCAGGTGCCTGCGGTGGGGAACAAACGTGTTGTTGTCCTTTCCGAGGAGTAACGCGTTCACCACCACACCATGCAGGTCCTTCGTTTCGACTGTCTCTCAGCTAGTTCTATCGATCAGCGCCATCAGCAATCACCCGTCAACGGGATTGATCTGAGGAGCCCATATCGGCATTAGAACCCAGTTAGGCTGTACAATAGCGCGTTCGTTCCCCACCGCAGACACCTGCGGTCCCGAGCTTTTGCAAATATCTCAGCACCGTTATAAGTAACAAGTGTTTATATTGTTGAGCTTGCACGACGCTAATAGAGATTTTTATTCGGATAACGTTTCGACGTCTTCGTCTTCATCAGAGCCAACGATCCTTCTCGATGGTCCACAGTTCTTCCTCTTCTCGATGTAGCGCCTTCATAATCTCACCGACACGTATCTTCTCGTCAGTGGAACACTGCGCGATTGAGGCATACTCATCCGTCGATGCTCTTTTATACAAAGCGGTTATTATTGATTTGATTATCCGTAATGGGCACGTGTGGCACAGTGGTTGGAGGCACTCTGCAACACACACGTGGGATGGATTTCCGCGCCCATGACCCACCAAACCTTCCATCCCTCAGAGGTCAGCAAATTGGTACCAGACTTGTCTGGGAGGATATCAGCACTAGTTCGATACATCGGTAGGCCACCGCGAGTCATTGTAAGACCAGATATGCGTTCGATCACTTCCAAACGATGCTTCATGTAGTCGAATGCATGGCGCATCCTTCAGGGGTTGATCAACGCCGAGAGCTATATTCTACACGTACATATTATATATATATATATATATATATATATATATATATATGATTGTCGTTGATAATAATTTGTTTTTTCGACGGATAATCAGACCAATAGGTAGCAAATAAAAAAATTAACTTTGAAAAATACTTTCAAATCCCAAAAATCTTAATCGACGCTCCTCTTGATTTGAATCTGTTGTTTGTCGTTTTTGTTGATGTTGTGCTCTGAATTCGTTTGGAATTATGTCTATGATTAACAAAAACTAGCCAACACTACACATACAAAGCGAAATTCTTGTCTCGATGTGAGAAATCATCGTGTTCTATTGATGGCGGAATACTTTTCTGTCGAATTTCGTAGAGACAAACAAGCCTTCTAGCCCTTCACAGTGTCTTCCTTTCGAAAGTTCTGAATAGCGCATTTGATTTCAATATATGCTAAAATGCAGTTTTCTCTGCAACTCTTCGATGAGGGAGATCACGACTTAAACCAGCTGGTAATATGCTGCAGGCTTTCTGCTGGTGTGCATAACGGGTGACCAACTTGCGTAGTTGAAGATGCGACTGCACTTCAGATGCAACTCGAGGACTTGTGCACCAAAGGGGAAGCGGTGCCACATAACAAAATGTCGCCGACCTTGGACGGCGATCAAGCGCTCCGCGAAGGTAGCGAGGAGAGATTGAAGTGACCCGAAAGAGTTCTAGTGGGAGCGTCGAACCAGTAAATATCTCGCGCCATAAGAGGTCTTCTAGACAGTACCAGGATGCGGCTAGCAGAACGCAATTTGACAGAACGTTTAAAAATAGTTCATACTGGAAGTGACAGACTGGATTGAAACGAACTGGCTTGGTTGTGGTCATCAAGGAGGCTAATACTATTCACCTTTGACTTGAAAAATACTCTTGCCGAAATTAGATTCCCGGCCTTCTCAGTGGGAAATATTGCAATTTGACCATATCACCATTAATCGACGGTTTTGCACAACTGCTGCTCGAAATTATTACCCAACGATCCTTTTCAGTTAAGGAGCAGAAACCTGTATGTTCGAGAAAAAATTTCTTCCACTAGAGTCGTTGCAAGAATTTTTCTACCATTTCGAAGGACTCTTGTAAAACAGTGCTTTCTGCAATTCAATGAAGAATAACATTTAGTCAACCAATATCTTCACAGCAATCCTAAGAAAGCCGAGAAACTGAAAGTCACCAAAGAAACTTTCTAGAGGAACCGCTACCTGATAGGTCACCACTGATCTGCGCCCACCCACAGAAAAATGCTTATCTTTGCACACAGGATTCCTTAGGCAGAAAAATGTCAGCAATGCAGGCGAAAACTGCAGTGGTTAACAACGTACTTGAGACGTTGTGTAGTAAAGCAATGGACCCACTTTCCATTAACTTCAGCATTAATCAATAGTTGACATTTCTTAATGAACAAACACGACGTTGTCATTATAATATCTACTCGAAATACTTGATGTTAAAAAGCAATATCAGAATCCACCACCGTCCTGGTGTGGACCTAGTCGCATGGTGGCAAATATCCCTCTGATCCACAAATGCGGCGACTACCCGTGGTAGTGACGACCAGGGACAGACTTCGGCCAGGCTGTCCTCGCTACTCAAAGGAACCACAGTGGTTAAACAAACAAATCTCTGGGAAATGGAAATTATGCTGGGGCCCGCACAACCAGTGAAGAGGGCCATCCAAGTATCCAAGTTTCCAGGTACTTGCCGTTTCGACGGTTTCACTTTCTCTTTTTATAATTTCCTAAGATGGTGAAGCCGTGGTAATATTATATCTGAAGTCTAGGCAGGGTGGCGAGGTTTTATGACAGAGCCGGTTGAGCTAGCCGTAGCTACACTTTCATTGTCACGCCAAAGACAATGAAATGATAGTAAAAATTGACCCTCATCGCATCATTTTTGCTAAGCAAGGAGAGCCGAAAGGTTAATTCTGACGAAAGGCGAAGACTACTGGAATTCAGGAGTCTTGCGCTGCAATTACTGGATGCACAGGCCCAAATATTTAAGCCGAGATACTGAATTTTAAAGCTCGCGGGGTGAAATCCTGTATAGTAACTAGTGCACAAAATGCTTACTATCTCTTTTATTTCAATGCACATTTACGAGGCTAATCCCGTCAAGCGTTTTAGAAGAACAGCGCTTTGGGACGCCAACCTAAAGGGACGCACCGACGTGAAAGGAGGGAGGTCCCCCAGCTCGAGGGACCAGGTAATCAAGTATCGCCACGGTTTGATTAAACAATAAATTTACAAAAAAAGAACAAGACAAGGGAAACCTTGGCATAACCGTCAAGCCTGTAGAAAAATTTTAGCTAACACGATGTCAGCCTTTCCTTTCTGTAAAGCGGTGCACTTCCATTCAACTTCTTCATGTTTAAGATCGTCTTTATCATCAAAATTTAGTGCCTTGAACACCTAACGAAGTCAAGGTTTGTACAGGTGTTTTACTCGCCCAGTCCTTTTCGAGAAACCATGGCTTTTGAGGAATAAATTACATCCACTAAATAGGGATTCCTCCACTGTTACTACTGAACCGAATACTGAATACATCTCTGAAAACAAATAGTTCTTTTTTTTTCTGTGTGCAGTCTTGAATACTTCACTTGCTCCAGATTTTATAAACATCCTTCATTTCAAACAAAAGTGAAACAGCTGGCAAAACTTATTCCAAACTCTAGGAATTTCTGGTGCTTAATCAATGTAACTAAAGGTGAAAGTTGCATTCATAGTCCCCCACTCTATTGAATATGATCACTGGCAGTCGATTGGAGTTGGAGACAATAGGCCCACAGCTGCCCTTCATCGAACAAAAACTTAATGAACAACTATGTGGAATTGTGCTAAAAACCGTGGAATTTTCACTCTCACCGGTAGCCCGTCAGCTTTTGATCCTTTTGAGCTTTAACCTCAACTGCTCCTTTTGGACATCCACTTTCGTCGTATCCTTGAGAGATCGACGCGATTTCGACCTTGACTTTCTTTCCTACAGGCGCCTGAACGAAGATTTATCACGATCAAAACAGTAATTCTTTTTCGAACAGTTGTACCGTAATCATATAATTGCAAAAATGGAACTGATTTCTAGTACTGGTCCCAGTGCCTAGTCTAAAGGTGACTTTTTGCGTTCGATTTGTTGCAGAGAGATTTTCTCCACATCCCGGCGGCTGAAACAAATCCAGTTTTCCTTTTTTTGTTGGATTTACCGTAATTCTTAGCGCTCCTACTTACCCGCCGATCACACAGAATGCCACCGTAACCACCCGGACAAATACAGGTGGAACAGTTTCGTGGATGAGGATAGCCTTCGTTGGTACACTTGGCGGACGAGGACCTGCTACATTTTTGCTAAAGAATTAGACTTTTTAAATGTTATCGGGCTCTAATAAAAAATGGGTGCAAGACTAACCATTGCATCCATAATGTTCATTGATCATGAAAATGTCTGAGAAAGAAATCAGCTCAGATCCCATCGTTTTTTGATACCAAAGATCTCTGGCAATCATGGCGGGCCGACCATTTACAGAATAACTGAGAAGTGTGGCAATACTCAACAGCGCCGCAAATAATTCCAAGCACAGTTTGAAAACCTTTAGCTCATCGTAGTGCATGATGCTCCCGTAATCGTATGTTAGTCCGTAGACTTCAGCATAGCCCTGATGTAGTTCTTCGAACTCGGTGCGTTGGTTTGGCCAAACCAACATTATGAGTAATCTTTTCTTATATCGCAGTCACTAATGCTTCTATAACGACCCACTTTAACATTTTCCATAGCGATTTTTAATGAAGCGGTCTCGATCATATCGTTCCATTGTGTGGAATAATCCAAGCGCATGGCCAATCTCGTGGATAGCTGACGCTACCTTAATCAACACCTACCTTTTTTTCTGAGTTAACCTTGTGAGTAGGATAAAAAATATTGATGAAACATGGTAGTACTAGAGCTCCTGTTTGCATGCGACTTACTGTCGGCTTCAAATCTCCAATGGAGAGATGCTGAACTCCGCCACGTCGACCAACCTCCGAGAACGACTCCGGTTCCTTGACTACGACCACTTTGTCCCGAGCTACAAACCAGTTAATGTAAATAGCATTTCACTTTTTTCTTGTGCGATGTAAGACAAGCCATTTTTGTCGTCCACGAAGTCGATGCAGGTGGCATCGTTCCAAACCTTTGGGCCAATCTTGAAGAATTCTTGCACGGCGTTGTCTAAAAACTTAAACTTTATCTGTACACGTTAAGGAATTTTAGAAGAAATGAAAATTTCTTGTGTTTCTACAAAAATGTATCTCAAACAGCTGCCAAAAAGGCAAATTCTACCGAAATCGACAAGATTTATGTTCCGACTTTCAACATTTCGTCGACACCGACACCCAATTTTCTGAAGTTTTTCAAAGGTTCCCTTTTCTAACGTTGCATAATTAATTTTATTACCCTCGCAACCACGGAGGTCCCTCATGTGAAGGATCTCGAGCCGGCAAGTCGCGAGGCTACGTGGCGCTTCCCCTGGTGGCGGATTGGGGGGTTAATCGTGGACCAAAAGCGATCTTTGCTTCCCTGAGGCACAGGTGGACCCAATAGGTGGACTCGCTGCTTCTGCTACGCCGATTTAGCACATGCTTTCTGTATTTACTTATTTACTTCTGTATTACTTAGGACGAAAAAAGGCATACGTATTGGTGGAATATTCCTATCAAACCTTCGTTTTGCCGATGACATCGTCATCTTCTTAAGAAGTACTAGCGAAGTAGAGATGATGATCAACGAGCTCAACGAAGCGGGGGAAAAGATCGGAACCCATGGTGCGAAGGCGGAAAAATTGAATTGGATGGCTCTCTCACTGCAGAGACCACCGCGTACGTATACCTCGGGCGATCAATGAACATGGAAATGGGCCGCATTCGGGCCTCTCAAGGAAGCCACCGACCAACTGAAGGACGCGAAAATCTGCGCTCATTTTTTCGATTCTACGGTCCTCCCAGCGCTCTGTTATGTTGCGGGGACGTGGCTTGATACTTCAACTACGCCAAAAAATGCTTCACACTACTCATAGAGCGCTTGAGCGATGTCTTATCAAATATAACCGAGCACTCTCAATATCTAGCCGGAATGCGAAGCTCTAACCTTCGAAATCTGTCACATCTTCGAGATCCAGGGAGATTATACATCGATAGCGAAATATAGATGGGCCGGTCACATAATGAGAAGAACGGACGACAGATGGACGAAAAGAACCGTAGAGTGGACTCCAAGAGAATGCAAACGTCCCCCAGGACGACCACCTACACGTTGGCCGGACGTGTTCTTAAACAAAGTTAACCAGCTGTACCCGCAGCTGCAGTTGTTTTACAGATCACGGTATGGGACTCGCACGTGTTACCATGCTCGAACAAGACCACCACCATGGACTACGATTGCGAGAGAAAGGAACCAATGGCATATGTGCTGGGGTCCGCAGAACTCGTGAAGAAGGGCCGTCCAAGTATCCAAGCAAGTAAGTATTAATGCACGCGTGTGTGGGTGCATTCGTCTATGCGGGATCGTATTCTACATCAATTCGGCCAAAAGCCTCTAATCAATTGACAGCGAATTATATGGATTACACGGGAGGTGGCTAGGAGTCGCCTCCAACAAATAAGCTCCATGTCCAGACTGGGAGAGACTGACAAGGCACCCATGAGTATATATCTCACCTTCAAAACTCAGAAAGCTACAGGCCTCATTTCCTGACCCAGAAAGAACCCCCCAATTCGGCAGCGTTGGATACGACGAGTACGGAGAGGGTGCTAAAATCTCAGGGCCAGGGAAGCTGCCTGGATCTGGAAGAATTAATGTGACGACCTATACCTACAATGCACGTAGACCTGCATCCGAGCCCTCGATAGAAGATTTGATCATGCAAGCAAGAAGGATAAGATACGACGTCATCGGCCTGATCGAGACGAGACGACGCCACCCATTCAACGCCGTCTATGACACCGGAGTAAAACTGTTCCTCGGAATATGCGGCAGTAGAGGAGTCGGCGGCGTCGGTGTTCTCGGCAACACGAGTTTGTCCATGAACATTAATTCGTTCATTCGAACAACTAACAACCCGAATCGGACGTTTACGATTAAAAAGATGTGGGTCAATACCGGCTTTGACAATCCTCGTCGTTTACGCGCCGACATCAAACTATGACGAAGAAGAAGTCGAAACGTTCTATACGGACTTGGAGAAGTTCTACAGAGAAGACCATACATTCTTCAAGGTCATCATTGGAGATTTTAACGCCAAGATTGGACCAAGAAGAACGTCACATGGGGATCCACGAATTACAATGGAACGAACAGGGTGTGCGCCTCTCTGAGTTTATCATGACGACAAAGACCATCCGCGTTAACTCGCAATTCCAGAAGCCCCAACCTCAACAGTGGACGCGGGAGCTTCCCAATGGAGAGTAACAGAACGAAACAGACCAAATCATAGTAAATAAAAGGTTTTGCTTAACCGACGTCGCTGTTGTCCCAAAATTCTACACGGGTCAGACCATCGCCTCCCTCGTGCACGATTTCATTTCTCGCGGAAAGAAGGAAAAAGCAGCTAAATTCAAAAAACGAAGTTCGAAAACCATCACAAGCTGGGACTTATTCAATTAATTAGTCGGCTGTTGGAAAGATGCCGTTGCTGATAACATTGACGAGGAATACGATCGGTTTATTCAACATCTTCACATTAGTGCTATGAAAGCTAAGAGTTCGAAAGCCACCAAGAGACGTCTGTCTCCAGAAACACTCGAGCTGATACGCCAGCGAGGAATCGCACGAGCTGCAGGCAACTGCGAACTAACGTCCGAACTTGCAAAAGCAATTCAAACATGCGATAAAAGAAGATTTTAAAGAGAGAAGAACAGCAGTTATGACTGAAGGTGCAGAGGCTGCGAAAAGCATTTGCAAAGCCCACCGAAGCTTCGCCAATTACAAGAACAAGATGATTGCAAAAGCAATGGAGAAATTTATTCACGAATACTACTTAGATCCCTTCGATAGCCACGTCCACCTTCCGTCATATGAAATAAATGAAGATGGATATGCCGTAGCACCGGTTCCCCCCTATTCCAAAATACGACAAATAGAACAGCACCAGGTCCAAAGAGGATATATCTGCGCACTTGAAGAACCTTACGCTAGTCCTCGTAAACACACTGGCTCGGCTCTTCACACGTTACCCTGTCTGAACGCGAAGTCCCTAATCAGTGGAAGACTAGCAAGACCGTGATATTGTTCAAGATGGGTGACCTAAGCGATATCGGCAACTATCGCCCAATCTGCTTGCTGTCTGTCGTCTACAAACTTTTCACTCGAGTCATCCTTAACTAGATTGGCAGAACACTGGACGAAGGGTAGCCATGTGATAAAGCAAGGTTTCGAAAAAGGATTTAGTACGATGGACCACATTCACATGATAACAAGGCTCATTGAGGTATCGCGAGAGTACAAGAAAGAGACCGTTCTGTCTCACTTTCATCGGTTTATAGTAGGGCCTTTGATTCAACTGATATAGAAGCAGTCATGGAAGCCCTTGATAGTCAAGGAGTCTCTACTCAGTACACAAAGATTCTTTGTGAGCTGTACAAAAGTTTCACAACCAAGGTATCACCATTCTACAACGATTTTAATATTGACGTCAAAAGAGGAGTTAGCCAAGGCGATACCATGTCGCCAAAATTATTTACCGCCACCCACCAGAACGTCATGCGAACATTGGAATGCGATAATATGGGAGTGAAAATCGATGGTCGCCAGTTACACCATCTTCGCTTTGCTGATGACATCGTCCTTATAACACCAAACATTAGCTAAGCCGAACATAGGGAAAGATTGGTCTTCGACTAAATCTCACAAAAACGAAGTTCATGAGGAACGGATTGGTTTCGTGTGCTCCCATTTAAGCTCAATGGAACGAGTATCTCCGAATACACCAGTTATGCCTATCTAGGTCGGGAGATCAACATGTTGAACGACTTAGCTCCAGAGTTGAGCCCAAGGAAACGAGCGGCTTGGGGTGCTTTCAAGAGCATCGAGGTTGTAGTCAGGCGAACAAAGAACATCCTACTCCGTTCTCACCTTTTCGAGTCAACGGTACTTCCTGCCTTAAAGTATGCGTCAAAAACCTGATAGCTGCTTAAGCAGGATGAAAAGATCACTCATCGTTATTGAAACGCGCAGTCGAATGGACGATGCGTGGGAGGGAGTATCCCGTTTCACGCCAGTAAGGGAAAGGATCCGAAGCTCCAACCTGCGTCAACGATCAACAATCAATGATGCCGTTCTGTACGCCAAACAGTCGAAGGTAAGGTGGGCGGGACACGTAATGCCCGTGGGTGACAACTGATGGACAAGAGCCGTTAGTGACTGACTTGTTCGGGATGTCAAACGTAGTGTGCAGGAAGACCACCGACCCGATGGTCAGAGCTCTTTACGAAAAGCCTAGAAAAAAGATATGATGCTCAACGAGTTCCTAGAGCAAGCAGAACCCACTGGGCTACTCTTGCACGCGACAGGGGAGAAATGGAAGATTTACTGGCACCCGCTTGAGTCACTCGACGATCAACGGGGCTCCACGTGATAGAGGTGACAACCACTCAACGGTTGACTGCTTCATCGTGGCTAGGAGGTGTTCCTGGGTATCGGGCTGCGATGTAGAGTGGGAGGAATCATCTGCCCTGGTAAAGGCTCCAAAGCTAAGAAGGAGTCCGGATTTTCTATCGGGAAGACCAGCTAAGATTAAATCAATACCAGGATCCTTCACTGTCCTGGTACCAAACTAATCACACGATGACAAATCTCCCTGTAATCCACAAGGGCGACGGCTGCCTGTGGTGGTGACCTCATGAGGCAAACTTTGGCCTGGCTGACTTCGAGACTCCAGAGGATCACAATGGCTAAACCAAAAAAATTTCCGAAAAGTGGAGATTGTGCTGGGGGCCCGCACGAGCGGTGAGGGTGGCCCATCCAAGTATCCAAGTAAGTATCACCTATTAATTTTTTTGACACGGGTCATTGGCTCTGACGAAGACGAGGACGTCGAAACGTTGCAGGAATTAAGTTATTTATCAACCGTATGTTAGCATATCAATGAAAAAAACACATTATTTGCTATGTTTACTTTGTTTGGCCTTTCGAATACCATCACTGGAGCCACTATTATTACATGGTTTTCAGCAAATTATTGCACGATTTCGGAGTGTACCTTTAAATTGTTCTGGAACTCAGCTCAGAAGAAGCTTTATTAATCAAAATTGAAACAACCAAAATCTATATATTCCTATTAAGGAGAAACAAAGCTGTTTATGCCGGTTGCGAAAACCCTGTTCTTATGGAGGCAATGAAGCTCTGGAAAGCAGCTTCGAAAGTGGACTGTTTTCTGATCCATTTCTCGTGCAAGAAGTTTGTCTGAAGAAGTGATAGCCGGATAGATGAGAAATCATGCGAGTATGATAGATTAGACAAAGTTTCGTAGCCCAACTCGTCCATGCTTTACAGCGGCAATAGTACATGTAGCCGTGCGAAATCCTGAACACGTCGTTCAATTCGTACGCCATCCATTTGTCAAGGTTCGTCAACTATCAGATCTTCCTTTGATGATACAAAAAAGCTGGAATTATGCCTACATCGAGTGTGTGTACGTTCTTCCAAGAATGCCTTCAATTCCTTGCCGTCGAAGGAAGAAGGACGTCCGCGACTTCCCACTCCATCAAGATCGAAATCCTTACACCGATTTTTTTAAACCACAGTCACATTATGCACTCGCTAGTGCTGAATATGTCAAAATTGCTGTTTTGCCGTCTTAATCTATTACCCTTGAAATATGTCGAAGATGTTATTTGTGTTGTGGTTCAAAGTTATAGAAGGAAATTCACAAATTATTATTCGCAATAAGACATAATACTCATCAGTATAGTTAGATGGCACGTCTTCACTGTTTGTGCGGGTCCCAGTATAAATTCCACTATTTCGGAGTTTTGCTGGTTTATTGTGCAACCCTGGAATCCCTGGGTCAGCCTAGCCAAAGTCCGCCCCAAGTCGCAGCCACCACAAGCAGTCGCCGCCCTTGTGAATCAAAAGGAGATTTTCCGCCATGCCACTAGTCTGACACCAGGACAGTGCTGGATCTGGTATCCGTTTACTCTCAGCTGAACTTCCTGAGGAAAACGCCGGACTATTGCTTAGCTTGGATGATACTGCTAGGAAAATAATCCTTCTGCTGTGCATCT
>JADANN010000250.1:0-63717 GCA_018806985.1 Angiostrongylus vasorum
AGGAAGACGTTAAAACGTTATAGAAAAAATAAAAGGCCAAGGCTCTCGGTCTTGATTAATCCCTAGAGGCTGCAGCATGCATTTGACGCCATTGCCATTGTCAGAGGTGATTGCATGCACATCCGGCCAATGATTCAGTGGCTCCGGTGCCCTACCGATCTATCGAGTCAGTACTGCTATCCACCAAGACAAGCCTGGTACCAATTTGTCGAACGGCGAGGTATGGATGGTATGGTGAGCTTTGGGCGCGGAGTGTATCCCATGTGTACCACAGAGCGCCACTAGGAACTGCGCTACACTCTCTGATATGTTAGCGGAGTAAAATTCTTTATCAATCCCGTGCTTGTTTATCAATGAAAGCGTACATGTTAGCATTGTCGAGTTTGGGTGCGCAAAAAGTTTCTAGCTTCGTAAGATTTTTTTGAAACGAAAACGGAAAAATCGCATTTAGAAGAAGAGTTAAGGATTTAAAGGACGTTGAATTCATCATCAACCGTCATTCAGACTAAATTATATCCCTCCTTTCGTATATCCAACGATTTAGTAGTAAAACACGTAACGTTCAAATGAAATGCTCACTTGCCCAAAAATTACATTTCCGACAAATAGCCGAAAAGCTGAAGTTGGGACAAGCAATGTAGCCGGAGCTGTTCGACTGTACGAGTATTCTTTTCGTATGTGGTGTCATTCGCAACCCTCGCTGGCAAATAGACATCATTGCTAAGAACACCAATCATTAGATCGAATGTGTCGAACAGCAGAAATCATACTTTGTCAACTTCAGGGAACGACACTTGGTTCGACGCAATCATCGAGGAAAAACGATGTTTACAAGGTAGCGCAATAAGCTTACTTCTAACGATTTTGTCAGACTATAACAGAGCTTTGCAACATATTGCGTAAATTCCTACAAATGCTTACGACCTCAGTAAAACTTATTTTTGTACACAATAGTAACGATTATCATCTACCACGCATTCTTGACATGGATAGCTCGTTTTGTGCACTCTTTTTGTGCAGCACTTGACCGCTTACAATGTGAGCCAGTGATGATCGATGTAATTTTTCTACCGTGGTTGATCGTCGAGGCATTATATTGTTCGTTAATTGAAATCACGAAACTTTAGCCGGGAATTAAAAAAAATTGGAATGCATGATCCGTGCAGGGAAATTCTCAGCCAGATTTCGAAATTATCCTGTAAATCATTTTTTCAGTGTGAAGACAGGAGTCATCATTCGCAGTGGGAGCTCGGATATTCACCACCAATGATGCGATCTTCTTAGGAGGCATTCGGTGGGGCACACCGTGAATGAAGTTATGGAAGTACTGAGTGCTATCGCTCTTTTAAGTGCTATTAGCTGATTTGTTGCTTTGCACAATTTTAACGTCGCCAATAATTCTTATAGGTACACGTAAGACACGATAGAATGAAAAAGATGGCTACCGAGTTGAAACGATGATTGTGGAACCAAAGTTGGAAGCTGGTTCATCCACTCCTTATGAAGAAGCCTCGAAAAACCTTTAGGCATATTTTCCTGCTAATTTTTGCACAACATTTCACAGTAGGCGTTTATTCATTTGTGCGCGTCTGTTTTACCATAGCCTAATGTCACGTAACCGCTGAGCTGTCGTTCGAACTCCTTCGACCCACAAAGGAGTTCACCATCCCATCCACTTAATGAAAGCGCTACCATTCGCACTGGAATTCATGCAACTAACCACTGTCGTAATTATTTTAGTCCCGTAATAGATTTTCATTTGATAACTACATCAGCTTCGAAAACCAGTTTGATCATGTGTCAGGTTTTTTCATTATTAGTTACGAGGAACTTGATTCGTCGTGACGTCAAATCCCAATTTAAAGCGTAGCTTAGAATTACATGAGGATGTGATTATTGAAATTATAATGGAACAATAGTAGCATTGGTGGTCCATATGGACGCCCATTTTTCTGTAAAAATGATATAAAAGTCCGTAATACCAGAGTCACTGGGGCATTATAAATTTTATACAACAGCAGTTAGACCTCTCCCAAGTTACTCTTCCATAGCAGTGAATTTCCACGGAAAGTTTTGCTTTAATACAACTGACCTGTAAAACACAATTCGATCAAAGTTTTGATCTGGTGTTGGCAGCGTTTCCAACAATATTTTCGCAATGAGACCTCAGATCTTCCTGTTATAGAGACGATACGAAAGAGTTTTAGAAACGACTTTTTTCTTGTTGAGAATCGCGTCTACCATAGTCTTCGATCAGCGCATGACTGCAGTGTAGCCAAAAGAGATCGGTATACGCAGAAAGAGCAAAAGCGAAGGGCCTATGTGAGGGTGTGATGCTGGCCTGTGTTTCGAGAACCATTGTTAGCCTAAAATGTGGAACACCAGATTGCGTCAGCTCTAAGGGTAAGAATTAGCTTCAGATGGAGTAGTTGTGACCCATTTCTACTTTCGTATTAATACATAACAGAAAACTCATAAAATATGTTAAGAGTAGAGAAGAATTTTTTATAGTCAACCCATTACTGCCATAAGTGAATCCCAGTTCATTAGTACCAAATATGTGGTTGAAATATAAGCCCTTGCCGATTTTGACCACATCTTCATTGACGTCTTTAATTAAATAAACAATTTTTAGTGCTTGATATTTTTGTTCTGCAGACACGAGGTGTTACTTTACTCTTTATTCCGTTAAAGCAGACAGATCGGCAGTACTCGCCTTCATCAGAGCCTGGAATAGTGTATTGATAAGCAATTTACTAGGGGAAACGCTTCCATAACATAGCCAGAAAGATGAAAATCTGTACGGCAATCACAAGATCAACAGCTTCTCGAAAAATCCACTCTAATCAGCGGTTTTTCAGTGGAACGCGCATAAAAAACGGTGGGTTTATCGAGAAGCTGTTGATCACGTGATTGCCATAGAGATTCCCATCTCTCTGTCTGTGTTATTAAAGCGTTTTGCTTAGCAAATTGCTTATCAAGACATCTTTTCAGGCTCCAAAGAAGGCTACACTGCCGATACGTCAGATACTATTGTATTGTTTGTGTTCTTGCGTGGAATTAAATGAATGCTGTAAAACAACTTCGCGAATGCTGAACAAGGAAACAACGCATTTGTAATCCTATGCGTTCCAAAGAAAACACTCCATTGAGCACGCATAGAACACAAAGACATAACGGAGAAGATCTGATTGCGAGACTTCCTTGCACCATCGTTGAGAAAACCTCGGGGCCTGCCACCCGCGCTCCAAGGCGCGCTCTCTAACCCCCGATCGCACCGGTCTGTGTCGACCCGCGACGCGACGGCGTGCGTCTGAAAGGATTTTTGAAAGACGGGACTTGGGTGACTTTTTCAGGCGATTTCCTCTCACATCTCCTCACTCAACCCTCCACCACTGAAGTATAGTGATAACTTATTTCATTTTTCCTTTAGGTAACGAAAAAATCCTAATCTTTTTCGCAGAATGGTTCTTGAACTTCGTCACTAATACACCAACTTAACTGGGAGTGATTTGTACAGCTGATGATGCCTCCGCTATTCAGATCCACGATGCTCCACTAAGAAACGAGACAACTGTGGACGTTTCTCGTGTGGAAAGATTACAAAGCACATCATCGGATTAGCGCTGTATTGTTCACTTTGGCTCAATTCAATGCTGAAATAACCTACGCACCACCGACGACCGGTAGTTTGTAATCAGAATGAGATAAACACAAGCAGATCAGGAGACTCGTTCTTTTTCTCCAGTGTCCAGTGAATTTCTGTTTTGCAAACGTGCGTGGAAAGCACCAAAGTCCGAACTAGCTAGTTCGTAACCGCCTATATGACCGTCTATGGGCAACGCAATATTGCATAGTTTGCGCTAATGGTAGAGACGGTGATTGCATGAGCTCGGGTATAGTTTATCTGATCTCCTGTAAGGCGTACGGAGACGAATACATTGGCGAAACGGGCAGACCTCTCTGTGTCCGCATAAAAGAACACGTAGTCGGCAAACGTAAACCAAATACCCCACTAGGCACGCATAGGACCCAGAGACACAGCGGGGAGGGACTTTGAAGTACGTGTCACGATCCTCGCGCAGGAATCGAGAACACAAGCACGCAATACTCTCGAGGCGTTCTGGATTAATTTCCAGAAATCCGAAAATGAACCGCAGGGAAGAATGCCTCATTATCACGCGTGACATTGGGCAGTATATAAGGCTGTTATGTGCATTGTAGGTACAGATCGTCACCTTAGTTCTTCGTGATCCAAAGCAGCTTCCATTGGCCTTGAGATTTTAGCAGCTTCTCCGTACTCGTCCTACTCAACGCTGCGAAATTGGGGGCCTCTTTCGGGGTCAGGGGAAATGAGGCCCGTTTGTTTTACTGTTTTTCACCTTCTTGACAGCCACGTATAGCTTGCTGGGCTTTGAATGTGAGGGCTGGGGTATACCCACGGGTGGCTTGCCAGGCTCTTCCAAAGTGGACGTGGAGATTATTTGTTGGAGGCGACTCTTAACCGCCTCCCAAATACTTCCCTGTCACTTGATTGCAGGACTTTTGCTCGAATTGACTCGTAGAATTCAATCCCCCATAAGCGAGAGCGCTCCTACACACGCGTGCATGAATACGCCTCGTAAATGCAGAATGTGCCAAATCCGCACAGCAGAAACATGGAGCCCATACCCTGGTTCCACCTGCGTCTCAGGGAAACATACGGTCGCCTTTGGTTCGCGACTAACCCCCTATCCGTCACCTGGGGACGAGCCACGTCGCCTCGTGACTAACCGGCTATCAGGATCCCTCATATGAGGGAGATCCGTGGTTAATCCGTGGTGAAAAAAGCTGAACCAGTAGTTAATTGTCTGAATACGTCTTCAGGCTGCATTTCGCTTTGCTTTTTTCAGGCAAAGTACTTATATAAGTCGCTTTTTTAAACCGTTCAATAGCCGTTGTCCATTTCTCATCGCATTTACTACGAGCTGACGATTTCAAGGTGAGTATAAAGACAGGAGAAGGAACAGGCGTGCGTATTTTTTTCAATTTAGATCTATTTTTTCGATATAAGGGCTGAAATCGATCCATTTACTCTGCTTCCTACCGCTGGTGCACAATAAAAGAAGCAGGAAATATTTTGTTAGGCCTGGAGACGGTATCACATAAACAGGAGTTCTTTCTCTTAGAATTCTGTTTGTTTGATTACATGTCGATTTGTGATCTTTCAAGATAAGTTAGGGGCATTGAGCAGCACCAGTTGTGATGTTTAATGTTTTATAAAAGTGATGTTTTAGTAAGCCACTAAGGTATGAGTAGTAGTCATATTGATTAACTTTTTTCTCTCTCACTGTTTTGCCACAATCTCCTGAAGAGCGTAAATAGAAAGATTGCCAGACAGTGATGTTAACGTTTTTTAACGTCTATGCATTAGTGTTTTAGAATAACGAATTTCTCACCTTGTGATATTGCTCTTTAGTTCGTGAATGGCATTTTTTATGGTATGTCAGACGTCAATTGCTTGCAACCATCCGCTTCTCCTCAGCACTTCAACTGTGTTTATGGAATCTGAAACGGAAGGTGACTATTCTGACGTATTTTAGGGTAATCCTTGTGCTACGAACACAGAGAAAGGCTCAAGGGCCTTTTCTAATCACATGCGTACTTCTTACAGTGATCTCAAAACGATTGTCAGGTTTATGTTAAATTTCGGCGCACTTATTGTAACAGAGAATTGGAAAGCTGGAATTGATTTGACTCGATATAACGACTGCGAGGAACTAAGTAGCAATAATAAACAACAGATGTGGATAATCAACACGAATCGCTGCTGCTTAGACGGAGCGAAATCGTCGAAGTGTTAGACAATATAAATACTTTTAACAAGCTTGTGTAGGCCTATCAACAAAGCAAAAAAGTTCCATCAAATTCACCTTTTTTCAGAGCCGATGACCCGACTCGATGGTTCACAGCCATTCGTCTATGCTATGTGGTATGGAGGAGTTGAAATTTAGTGTATAAATAGGTCAATGGAAAAAAGAAGCAGTGTCCTGCAGCTTACGTCAGCCGCCAATAAATAAATACCAGTCACTGCTGTCAAAATAAGAACAAAGAAAAAAAAGCGACAACAATTTATTTCCGTCTTAGAGAACATCATAACGGCAGTAGTGAGTGGTACTAATTGTTCTATAATTATGATTTTGGAAGTTTACTGAAGAACACTTGAAGAGCGGTAGAACGATTTTTTTTTGTCCATTTCTGTAGCGATTCAAGGTAGTAGCCATTCGTTGTAAGCAAATGTGGAATTCGGAATGGTAGTGTTGTGCAGTCCTCCCAACGGTTTACCGCCTCATCGTAGCTGGGAGGTGTTCCTCGGAGCCGCGCTGCCATGTACAGCGGTAGAATTCATCTCACCAGCAGGGGCCTCCCAAGCTGAGAAGGAGTCCAGCGTTTCTATCAGGAAGCCCTTCCGTATGGTGATAAGCCTCCACTGCGAATGACGATGCTAAGATTGTCGTTGTAGATATATAATTAATCCACTTAGTCCGTTCCTTGTTTAGGGATGCGGATATGTCTGACTGTGAACACTGCATTCGTTTCCTTGCTCCACCTGCTTATCTGAATGCGAAACTGTTAAATAAACGCATCGAGACTCTGATCTGGATGACAGTGTTAGAGGGAACATTCGTCGTTCATCAGTGCTGCATTTATGCTTGATGTCTGAGTCAAGCTGAAAGGTGTTTCACTAAAATACGAAGTGCGATGAGGGATTCATCTCCCACACGGCAACTCTCAAGTAGGTATCTGTATCATCCAAATGAAAGCCCAACAAAAACCTTTGCATAATTTCAGTTATCTGTTTTAAGGAATAAGGAATATTCTTAACTGGTTTAGGGTAGCGAACACTTCCATGAAGCAATATAGTCGACATTACCTTACTAAAAGTTATGGAATGCTTAAGCGAAGAACCATGTTTAAACAAAAAAGCTAGAAGTCGAATGGGAAGTTTAGTGTTTACACACTTGGTGTAGACCAGCTATCAAAGCATTCAAGTTTAGCGCTACTTTGAAAATACGCCACTGTGCGAACGCACAATAAAAATTTAATAATTCCAAAGTGATGAAAAACAAAAGCGGAGAGCTTCGCCGCTAGGTCTCCCAAGTTGAGAAGGAGTTCAGCGTTCCATCAGAAAGGCCTTCTAAAAGTAAACCGCTACAAGGATCCACCAGCGTTCCTGTATCGAAGTTGTCTCATGGTAAGAAATCTCCTCGTGATCCACAAGGGAGGCGACTGCCTGCGGTCGTGACGACCTGGGGCAGACTTTGGTTAGGCTATCCTCGGGACTCCAAGGAAACACAATGGCTGGACCAGAAAAACTCCGTGAAATGGAAAATATGCGGGGGGCCCGCAAAGCCAGTGTTGACGGAACATCGGAGTATCCAAGTAAGTAGTATGGCTGTCTAGTTCCGACATGATAATGTGTTTAATATGATCGAGTGCCCAAAGTCTATGGTGAAAAGCCTCCAATGACAATTTTAGCGCTCATATATGGCGGAACTTCTACACCTACGAATGACGATGTTAGGTTTGCCATTCCAGACGTCCTTATATAATAATTAGTCCACTTAGTTCATTAATTGTTCAAGGATGCAGCTATATCTGACGGTGAACGCTGTATTCGTTTCCATGCTTCACTTGTTTATTTGAATGCGAAACTGCTAAATAAACCCATTCAGACTGTGATCCGATGTCAAAATGGGACTCAAATCCGATGGACTGTACTATCAGGCCAAACAGCAAGCATCGAATAGGAATGGAAATCAAGAAGAACGCTAAACGCTGTCCCATGGCTAACCCTCTAATTTGTGCAAAATGTTTTCAATATTTTAGTTAGCGTTTTAGTTTATTTTAAATAGCGTTTAGCACCAAGCCTTGCGATCGCTTTCATGTCAAAGGTGGAAGCTCCAGTTTTGGATAACCGACCCTTACTCTACTGTCCATACATAGACGACTGCTTCATCGTCTGTTCCACACAAGAACAGATGGATGAGTACTTTGAATTGTTAAACCGACAGTCAGAGTATATAAAATTTACACGAGAAAAAACCAACCGAAAACTGGCTTCCATTCCTAAACATCCAAATAAAGCTCTCATAAAGTGGCTATATAACAAAGTGGTATCGTAAGCCAAGTAGTAAGAATATATTAGTTCACTACCTCTCCACTCATCCTTCATACATGAAAGAAGCACCTATCAAAAAACATGTACCGTACGGTTAAAATGTGTGCACAGGAGAAGGGAAAAGGAAGGAATCGCAAAACCTGGCACGAAAAATTGCCATTTCCAATGGCTACGACGTAGAAGCCACTCGGGTTAAACAAAAACTTAGGGTAGTTCCCCAAAATAATGTTTCAGATGTAAGTAAGATCCCTTTTAAGCTACCTTTCATATCAAATAAAATAAGTTACACCATTAAGAGATGCTTAAGAAAAAGTGGTCCTGAAAATTGTGTAACGATTATTGACATCCCACCCAATACCTTACGCCGTCACTTAGTTCGCAACCGTCTCTATGATCGTGTGCACAGCTTAGAAAACTGTATAATCTGTCCTAACCGAAGAGACAGGGATTGCATGAGTTTAGCTATAATATACTTGGTCTCATGTAACGCATGCAGTGAGAAATATATTGGGGAAAGGGTAGACAACTTTGTGTCCGCATAAAGGAACATCTAGATGGAAAAGTTAAAAATGCGTCAAAACAGTCCTCTAGGTACGCATAGGGGCACAAAAGCACAACGGCGATGATTTTGAAGTGACTGTACGGATCCTAGCGCAGAAATCGAAAACATCAACACGCAAAACTCTTGAGGCGTTTTTGGATTAATTTCAAAAATCCAAAGATGAATAGGAAAGACGAATGCCTCCCGATCACACGTGACCTAGCGCCCTATTTCAAAATGATATTTTGATCCCGGGGTGTGTCGTGCTCGCGACTCCACGTGAACAACGCGTGGGGCCAGTCCCACTCGTAACATCACCTTGAGTAGCCTTTCAGTTTGACCATAGCATCCTAATCCACCAACTATTTAAGACTTTGATCTTCATTAATACTTTAGCCTTTTCCACCGAATAACTAAAGTATCCTAATATAAAATACGTCCAGGCTCTGAGGAAGGCGAAATCGCCGAAACGTCAGCCATCGGCCAACAACACCAACAACAACAACGATAACGACGAAGACCTATACCAACCTCGATCGGCTAAAAGGATCAGTTTATAAGATCATATAAATAAATATATCAGCTATCTATGCCGAGGTTTATAGAAAGTCGGCCTTTTGAGTTATCAAGAAGATGGATTAGTTGGTGCAATGTCTCAGATAATACTAACTTATCTGTTTTAATAAATAAATATAGGGCGACACATGTTGGCGTATTCGTTTTAAGGTTGGAAAAAACGGATGATTTTAAGCTTGCCTCCCTTTCCACTTTACCCGTTGATTATTTCGGTACCGACTTTTGTACTTTTTTTCGGATGATGGACGATAAAGAGCGGCATCAGTAAGGTCACTAAGCGTTCCTCCTTTGTCTTAACGTCTAAATGGCGAGGAATTAACTGGGGGACTCTCACACTTATCGCTGACTGATGCTCTAGTGGTTCTTGGATTTATTGCTCCCTTAATTTGTCGCATAGCATACTTTGTGCGGCTATAAGTTTTGAGATTAACTATCTATCGAAATAGTGATTAAAGGTCTTGAGAACATTTCCTGAGAACATCCAGAATTCTATATCAATTTCGGTCAGGTTTCTGTAGTCTATAGAAAGCTCTAGAAAAGGAGGCGGCTTCACTATCGCCACTTCTACGTTTTCATTTCCATTCGATGTTTCTTGTTTCGCCTGGTAGCGGAGTCAATCATAAAATCTATATTCGTTGCCTGCGATACCGTGCCAGTTTCCGTTAGAATGAACTGCGATGGTGAAAAATTGGGTCGAATTCTACTTGTGACCATGCACATAAGAAGGTCGGGTTTAGATGAATTGGTAGCGGTAATTAAAATACCACCGGATACTCCTCGTCGTCAGCTGATTCGTGACCGCTTATATGACGAAATATGTGAAACACAAATTTGCGTAGTTTGGCCCTTTGACAGAGACGGTGATTGCATGAAGTCAGGTACGGTATAGCTGATCGCCTTTAATAGTTGTGGAGATGACAATGTTGGGAAAACGGGGGGACCTTTATGTATCCGTATAAAAAAACACCTATATAGCAAGCGAAAGCTAAGACAAAGCACTCCACTAGGCACGCACAGGATACAAAAGCACAGCGGAGACAATTTTTATGCAAAAGTGACTATCTTCGCGCAAGAGACTAAAACACACACGCGCAATTTTCTTGAGGCTTTTTGATAAAAAGCCAATAATCTTACACTGAATATCAGGGAAGTATGATTTAGAAATCATACGCTACCTCGCGCTGTATCTTCCCGTCGACTTTTGATGTGGGATGGTGCACTCATCAACCATATGCGACTCTAATCAGCGGCTGTTCCTCAGTAGATGGCACCCTGAAAACGGTGGATTTTTCGAGATGTTGTTGATCATGTTATTTCTGCTTAGATTTTCTTTTTTTTTGCTTTTGTTTATGAAGCGTCTGGAGTAATAAAAATTGCGTATCAATATACCATTCCAGGTTCTAAAGTAGGCGATACTGCCGAAACGACACTTTTACCGGAATAAAGGATAAAGTAACACCTCGTGTGCTCTCAACACGTTTATAACAAGGTATTTCATCAATTCGTTTTACCGTCGAAAAAAATCAAAGGTGGAAGACTCCTTACACAGGTACCGTGCTCGCATTACAGTTCGAAAGTGTAAGGCCACCAAAACAGCTGTGGTGCACAACCAGGAGAAATATGGAATCCGCTAATGATCACTATAAAAATGGCTTAAAAGATACTGCTAATCTTCCCGAAGCGATGAAAGTTCTTATTAAACTAATTGTGGTCCACTCAATTTTGGGTGCTCTTGCTTTGAAATCGTAGCCGAAAGCAGACGCTCTTCTCTCTACTAGACTCACCCATGGCTTTAGACATTTTTAGAGAGAAAAGTTCAGTTGCCAGTATGTGGGCGTGGGAACGCAGTTGTCTCAGTTTCTTAATTGGTAAAGCTTCTGTGGGCTTTGCCAATGTTTTTTCCTAGCCTCTGCAGCTCCGATCATAGCTGCTACTCTTCTTCCTTTAAGATCTTCTTTTTATCGCCTGTCTGCATCGTTTTACAAGTTCAGACTTTAACTGGCCGTCACCCGTAGCTCGTGCGATTCGCTTTCGTATCAGGTCGGGTGTTTTTGGGAAAGTAGATGTGTCTCCGTGACTTTCGAACTCCCAGCTTTCACAACACTAATGCGAAGATGTTCAGTGGATTGATAGCACTCATCGTCGATGTTATCGAGATAGGCACATTTTCCAACAGCGGGTTAATAAACTAAATAATTTGTGGTGGTTTTGAGATTCTGTTTTTGAGTTCAACGGCTTTTTTCTCTCTTCTGCGAGGAATGAAACCTTGCACAAGGGAGGTAATGGTCTGATCCCCTTTAGAATTTTGAAAAGATAGCAACATTAGTAGGTAAAGCCTTCAGTTCACTATGATGTGGTCTATTTCGTCGAAGTAGTCTCCATTGGGAGAATCCTGAGTCCACCTTTCAGAGTAAGGGTTTTGGAATTAATGCTAATGTGTAGGGATCTTGATCGCCACGATGGACTCAGAGAGCCTAACAAGTCCGGTACCAACTTCCCAACCCCGGAGGGATGAAAGGCCTGGCGAGCGTAGGATGAGATCCACAGCCGTGCTTGATCGATCTCGTGTTTTCACCAAAATAGTCATCAAATGGTCCATACGGAAAGGTCGTCGTTACGAAACCTCAGTATTCCTTTAGGTCACCAACGATTTCTGCGGTTATTTGAACGGCTGTCAAAGGACGAAGAACTGTGGAATGAACAGAACAAAATGATAGAATTTCTCTGCCCTACACTCAGCCTTATTTTTTGATCTATCGGTGCTATCGATAATCATTCCTGAACCGCAATGATCTAGTGGCATTAGTAGCCACTTAACCAATTAAGCTGGAGATGCATTCGAAATCATAATGTTTTAACTTATATTCGCTAAATTATTTGCAAAAGCTCAATACAGTGCAAAAACAATCTGCACTATGAAAATATCAAAAAACCACCTGTGAAAAAAATTTCGAAATGCTACCACCGGTGTCGCAACCCTGATTTTAGAGGTCCCTACTGATTTCTTAGTTATAAACTTTGGCCAGATAATAGCAAAGTTAAATATATGACTCTAGACTCTTAAAAAGTATTCCAACTCTTAACAAAGTGTAGTCCCGCCTCCCAGATCCATTTCAAACCTGTTACCAGTCTTGTCCAAATTTCCTTCTTCTTAAAACGTTTTCTTCTCGACAGGTTGAGGAACGAACAGTTTTTGTTGGGTTGCAAAAAACACGTCAAATTACGATTAGATTTCCCGCGTCATCTTCTTGATTTGCAATTTTTCTCCGCTTTTGTTCTTCATCACTTTGCAATTATTAAATTTTTTATTGTGCCTTCGCATAGTGGCGTATTTTCAAAGGAGCGCTAAACTTAAATGCTTTGATAGCTGGTCTAAACTAAGTGTGTAAGCACTAAACTTCCCATTCGACTTCTAGCTTTTTGATTAAACATGCTTCTTCGCCTAAGCATTTCATAACCTTTAGTAAAGTAATGTCGACTATATTGCTTCATGTAAGTGTTCGCTACCCTAAACCAGTTAAGAATATTTCTAGTTCCTTAGAACAGATGGCTGAAATTATGCAAAGATTTTTGTTGGACTTTCATTTGGATGATACAGATACCTACTTGAGAGTTGCCGTGTGGTGTGTCGCAGTTCGTAAAGTAGCGAAACACGTTTCAGCGTGATGAGACATTAAGTATTAATGCAGAACTAATGAACGACGAATGTTCTCTCTAATATTGTCATCCATATGACAGTCTCGATGCGTTTATTTAACAGTTCGCATTCAGATAAACAAGTGGAGCAAGGAACAGCGTTCACACTCAGACATAGCTGCATCCCTGAACAAGGAAGGGACTATGTGGATTAATTAATGCATAAGTGTACCTACAACGACAACTTTAACATCGTCATTCGCAGCTGCAAAATGTACACCACATCTCAACGCTAAAAGTCTCAAAGTGGGCCCAGACTTGAAGACTCGGTGCTGTTAAACACATTATCACGTCGGAACTGCACAACTACACTACTTACACGGATACTTGGGTCGCCCACCCACCGCGGCATCCCAGCATATTTCCCATTTTTCTGGGTTTTGCTCATGTATTTAACTGGAGTCCAGAGGTCAACCTGCCCAAAGTCTGCCCAGGTCGCCGCCACCACACCCAGTCGCCGCCTTTGTGGATCAAAAGGAGATTTGCCACCATGCGACTAGTATGACACCAGGACGGTGGTGGATCCTAGTTTCCCTTTACTCTTAGCAGGGCTTCCTAATGGAAATGCCGGATTCCTTCTCAGCTTGAGAGACCCTGCGGGATAGACGAATTCTCCCTCTGTACAATGCAGCGCGACACACAGGAGCACCTCTCTCGATGAGGCAGTAAACCGTTGAAATGACGGGATAACTATACCGTTTCAAACTACACATTTGCTCACTACGAATGGTTACTAGTTTAAATCGCAACAATACATGGACAAAAAAGAAACTCAGTTTAGCGCTTTTGAGATGTTCTTCAGTAAACCTCGAAAACCACAATTATAAAACAGGTAGTTTCACACTCTTTAAGACGGAAACAAATCGCTGTCGCTTTTATCTTTATTTTTAAGTCGACAGTAGTGACTGATATTTAATTAAAGGCAGCTATCAAAAACAGAAAAACATTGCTTTCTTCTCCGGTGACTTATTTATAGATTAAATTTTGATTCGTCCCCACCACATCGCTTTGACGAATGTCTGAGAACCATCGTCTCGGATCATCAGCGCTGAAAAAGATGAAGGATTTAGTGCAACTGTCTTGTTTGGTTAATAAGCCTGCAAGAGTTTGCTACAAATATTTATTATGTCCAACATTTCGGCAATTTCGTTTCAATCAGAGACAGAGTGGTTTGTGCTTAATATCCACATCTGTTGTTTCTTATCGCGGCGTAGCCCATCACATTCGTCATATCGAGTGAAATCGAGTCCAGCTTTTGGCTTGTTTTCCTAGAATGAATGCATTAAAAATTAGAATCATCTTTACAATACGTAATCTCTCTTCAATAAGCTTACACGAGTTTGATAAATATTTTTTTATCCAGCCCACGTTGTGGATAAAATTGGCCAATTATTAAGGTAGATGTACTAGATCACTCATTATTTGATGCTCTTTTTATTCACGTTTTAGCGTTACATGTTTCAGATTTTCCTTAAACCTTTGCATAGTGCAAAAAACCTTGTGTTCAAATAGATAACAAAATTTCGTCATGGCCCCCTTAAATAAGTGGGGGAAGGGGGGGGTATAGAGAACTTCTATCTGGAAAAGTTCTCTACCTTTCTGAACAGTAACATTTGATATCCATATATGGCCGCCTCACAGTCGCACATCAAACACCGTAATGTAACTTTTATAATCTACTCGGTCTATTATGTTCAATGTTTCAGGCACAGTAGCGATTCAGGTTTGACTTCAGTAGCACACCAACGATGGCTTATCCGAAGGAGGAGCAGTAACAGTGGAACAGTTTACTACTTCCTTGCGAAACAATGAAGCCAATGACGTTGATATTTCAGGCAGTTAGGTACAGTCTACTGCAGTCCAGAATCAACAATCCAGATTAACCGCGGCTGCATATTCACGCGGCTCCCGCAGCCATTATAAGCCAGCTGCCTTCGACAGCGGAGACATACCACCACTCAGCTCACCCCCCATCGGTAGCGCGGATAATCCGCTCCTCACAACATCATTCATTGTCATCCTCAATCACCACAACTCATTCACAGTCATATTCACTCACTCTTATTCATTCAAATTCATCTTTCAGTAAACAGAAGATTATTGTATCTAGTTTCTCAGCTTTTCTACGGTGCAATGTCAGTAGTGGCGGGTGTTTCCAAATGTGTTATGTTTGCAATGCCATCGGTGGCATGTACCATTCCTCCCGCAATGCAAGCCATGCGTACAAGGCCGTTGAGCGGCCAACTTATGCTCTGTATTCTGTTAAGCCGCTATAGGGCTTATCAGTTTCCAGCCATTATCATACTGGCCCTTGACTCTTAAGCAATGGTGGCACCCACCGATGCTCAAACTTCACGTTGCTGACATGGTGTTGTCCACGACCAGCCGCCTGACTATGTTCCGTAGATGACTCATCACTTACTGTCCCCAATGATCCACTAAAATGCACCTCATCGCTGTAATGATGAAATCTTAGCTCAGCCGAAAATACGGTCCGTCTGTATCCCTCTTCCACCCCAGCATACTGTCTCCCTCAGCCGCCGCGCCGGCCGCGGATAGACACCACGCGGCATCGCTCACGGTTACTTCTTGGTAATTATTCATTATTACTGTTAATGTAATTGTGTTAATTACTTATCAATGGTATAGTAATATTTGAATGCCATTATCTCGTTGTTAGCCTCACTTCACTACTAGCCTTAGCACCTCATAGCTTTAACTGACGTCATTCCTCTAAAATTACTACTCCATCGTTACTATTATGTTATTAATATTATGTTTATACAATAAAGGTCTAATTACCCAGGTTTGAGGCTGCTAGGTCAATATATCAACTAAAAGACCAGCGTGGCTAATATTCTACACAAACTGAGCAGCAAGTAGCTGCCGCTAACTAGCCGTTACAGACGTTTCGATCTCGTGGTCTCCATTTGAGCCGATGACCCGAGTCGATAGTACACAGTTGTCCTTCTTCCCGATTTGGTATCTTCGCCTTCTTATCAAGCCGGTTCTTCCTCAGTGGTGCACCACTCTCGAATGAGCCATACGCACTCGGCGATGCCCTTTTGTACAGGATTCTGGCTGTTGATAGTAGTTATAGTCCATTGATAGCAACTTGTTTTTCAGGATAATCCATCCTGTAGAAGTCGACACCATTACCATCTAGTACAAAGCGTAACAATATTTGAAAATCGAATTTCGTTCAACCTCGGTATCACTATTTATTATGTATTCTGTCTTTGACAACGAGGTTAGTAAATAACTTTTTATTAAAGGCTGATAATCCATCCTGTAGAAGTCGACACCATTACCATCTAGTACAAAGCGTAACAATATTTGAAAACCGAATTTCGTTCAACCTCGGTATCACTAATTATTATGTATTCTGTCTTTGACAAGCTTACACGAGGTTAGTAAATAACTTTTATTAAAGGCTAACGCTTCGACCGTTTCGTTTTCATTGTAGCCGAAGGTCCACAGATGTTCGTATTCTCGAGATGGCGTCTTCGTCGCGCATCGAGACGGGTCTCTCTCAGTGGAGCATCTTTCTCTATTGAGCTGTACTCAATCCTCGACTCCCTTTTTACGTTGCGATGCCTTATATTTTTTTGTTCCTGTGAAAACGTATGCAGGCATACAAACGGTTTAAAAGCTAAGCCGTCATGAAAACATTATGATTTCAAAGAGAATTCACAAGCTTCTTCTGACAGCTTAAAGAAAATTGCGTGCCAGAAGTATGGACTCATTTACATGAACATGAGAAGTATAGAAAGAGTTGTAGTTCCGTGCTCACACGGTGGAAAGCTACGGCCATGAAGCCGGAGAAAAGGAATCAACAGTATAGAGAACGACCACTAAGACGGAGCCACTAATGGTAAAGTTCGTGAACCTTTTAGCAAAACGCTAAGAATTCTTCATCAATTAAGGCAGATAGTAAAACATATTGTAGTAACTTTTTGTTCAATGCCTATTGCTTTTCCAAAGAATGTTATGATGTCAAATACAACTGAAAAGATGTTGAGATAAATTCATCGTTTTCGTTCCCAGCAATTGCGAGCTTGTTTAACAGCAAACGTTTACTTGCGTGCAACAACACACATAAAACACAACCGTAGCTGACGTTTCGGTAGAATCGCCTTCTTGAGAGCCTGGAAGGGTACACTAATACGCAACTTACTAGGGTCAAACGCTTCAACGTCACAAACACAAAGGTGAAATTGTGAACGATAATTACAAGATCAACGGCTTCTCGGAAAACCCACCGCTTTTTTTCACCTATCTTCCACAGAAGAAGTACAGCCACTCGCAATCCCACATGGTCGGTGACTGCACCTTCCCCACCAAAGAGCAGCTCTGAGATACGAGCCTAGATTACGTGTTACCTCTGGGCATTCTCCACTGTTGTTCATTTCTCGGGCTTTTGGCATTTATGCAAAAGCCCTCGAGAAGTTTGGCCCGTTGGTGTTTTGGAATCCTGTGCGAGGATCACTTGTACCACCTGTAGTCCCGTTGATCGTCGAGTGACTCAATCGGGCGCCAGTAAATATTCTATTGCACCCTGTCGCGCGCAAGAGTAGCGCAGTGGGTTCTGCTCGACTTCTAGGCTGCTCGTGAAAAACTCTAACCATCAGGTCGATCGTCTTGCTGCTGTACGTTTGACATCCCGAGGAATCCAGTTACTGATGGCTCCCTGTTCATCGTTTGCCATTCATAAGCATTACGTGTCCGCCTTATCTTATCTTCGCCTGGTTGGCGTACAGAACGTCATCTTTGGTTTTTGATCGCTGACGCAGGTCGGAGGTTCGGATTACATCCCTTAATTGCGTGAAACTGGATGCCCCTAGCACCGTGCTTTCGACTGAACGTTCAATAACGCTGAGTAATCTCTCATCCAGCTTCCGCTGCGACCAGGTTTCTGGCGCATATGGCAGGAATTACCGTTGAGTCGAGAAGGTGGATGCGGAGTCGGGTGTTCTTTGTTTTCTTCACTAAACCCTCGATAATCCTGAAAGCTTTTTAAGTTGCTCGTTTCCTTTTTTGCCTTTTGCTTAACTTCGGAGTTATGTTGTTCATCACGTTGATTTTCCCTACCTGGATAGCCATAACTGGGGCATTCGGAGACATTCATTCCGTTGAGCATGAATGGGGCATGCGAAACCAATCCGTTCCTCATGAACATCGTTTTTGTGAGATTTAGTTGAAGACCAATCTTTTCACAGGCTTTATCAAAGTCGGCAAGCATAAGTTCCGCTTAGCTAATGTTCTGGTTTTGTAAGGACGATGTCATCAGAAAAAGCGAAGAGCTATGTAACTGGCGACCATCGATATCCACTCCCATATTATCCCACTCCAGTGTTCGTATGACGTTCTGGAGGGTGGCGGCAAATAAATTTTTGCGAGACGGTATCGCCTTGCCTAACTCCCTCCTTCGACGACAGTGTTAGTATCGTTGTAGAATGGTGATATCTTTGTTGTGAAACGCTTGTACAGATCAAGAAGAAACTTCGTGTACTGAGTAGGGTCTCCTTGACTATCAAAGGCTTCCATGAGTGCTTCTATCTCAATTGAATCAAAGGCCTTCTGTGAATCGATGAAAGTGAGACAGAGCGGTCTTTTATACTCTTGCGGTACTTCAATGAGCCTTGCTGTTGTGTGGATGTGGTCAATTGTACTAAATCCTTTTTCGAAACCCTGTTTGCTCATAAGGTTGTCCTTGGCTCAGTGTTCTGTCAATCCTGTTTAGGATGAGTAGAGTGAAAAAGTTTGTAGACGACAGACAGCAAGTAGATTGGGCAATAGTTGCCGATATCGTGTACGTTACCGTTCTTGAACAATAACACGCTCTTGCTGGTCTTCCACTGAATAGGGACTCTATATTGAGATAGGTATAGGGTGTGAGGAGCCGAGCCACTGTGTTTACCATGACTGGCGGAAAGCTCTTCAGGTGTTCTGATCTGTCCGAACCTAGTGCTGTTCGATTTTTCACCGACGAAATGACAGTGTTGGATTTCGGAAGGGGGGAACCGGTGGTACAACATATCCATCCTCCTTTATTTCATAAGATGGAATGTGGGCGTGGCTGCCGAAGAGGTCTGAGTAGTATTCGTTAATTATTTTCTCCATTGCCTTTCTTAACGCTGCAACTGCTCCGTCTGGGCGGCGGAGTGCAATCATTTTGATCTTGTAATTGGCTTAGCTTCGGTGGGGTTTGCAAATGCTTCTTCCCAGCCGCTGCAGCTTCAACCGTTACTGCTGCTTTCTCTTTTTTAAGATCTTCTTTTATCGCCTGTCTACATTGTTTTGCAAGTTCGGACGTCAGTTCGCGCTTGCCTCCAACTCGTGCAATTCCAAGTTGACGTATCAGCTCGAGTGTATTCACATTGAGTACTCGCGAAACTTCGCACGCGGAAACTTGTGATTTGAGGTATTTTTTTCTTTTTCTGCAGAAATTCGGTAAATCATTGCAGTGTCGTATTGGAAGTATTGGAAGCTGAAGGGAGATGACGAGACAAAACTGTTTATCTTTCGTGAATTCAACTATACGATGTGGAACTCCTGGAACACGGAACCACTTTTGCAGCTTTGTTCGGCGTTCGCAAAAAACTCGTAAAAGGACAAATGATTAAACCGCACTAAAGGTGCCTACGATTTCTCATTTACGAGCAGACGTCTTCTGCTTCTCTCTGTGCTGAGATGCCATTTTTCTGTTGCCAAAACTGACAATGAAACATGTCAATAAGCCGAATAAGCCGATGTAAAATGTATATATGAAATATTTGTTGCAGAAAAAAGTGGAAACGCCTTTCAGTATCGAAAGCGTTGGAAGGTGCTGATATCAGGTTCTGTCATGACAGAAGTCTTGGTGTACGCAGTGGTTCCTCTTTCAAAATTCATGGGCTTTAGGCAAACCTACAAATATTTGTGGGAATAAATATGGATTTCTTTTTTTATACTTTATTTGTAGCACTTTTCAGTGAAGTTTTCTTATCATTGCGCCCGCAGTGGAAATCTTAGGTACCGTTGTTTCTGTTGCCTTGGAATCAACACTACTGGAAAGAACTTCTATTGAGTACGTCAGTGAAAAAAGAAGAATGATAAAACTTTTGTTGGGACACTTTCCATACCGTCTTATGCTTCCTTGGGAGAAGCTAGATGCAGCATTTTTCCAGCAATCTCTGATAGTCGCTGACACTCTACACTATCGCTTTGGAAATGCAAGGGCAGTGCTGTGGCAAAACAACGTGTTTCCCTGCAAATCAGCTAAAGCAACACGGAACTGTGTATTCATCTTTATTTAGCGCTCATAAAAAACTCATATAAGTGCCGATGATCACACAGTGCTGATGGTGTGTTCGATTCGTCATCCGGAAGAAAAACAAAACAGAGTTCGTTACATTCTGAAAAAGGAGAACGCTCGTTAACGTCGCTGCCACGGTCTCTACCGTAATGTGGTCACATAATTAACGAAGTGTTTTCCAGAACAACCAAAACAATTTCAATTCGTATGAGATGGAGCCGTCAATAGACAGTTTTTTCGAAATTCGATGGCCAAAGTATCGTACGCCACATCAATTTTGTCAACTAAAGAACGAGGTCTTCCTGTAATGGATGATCGAAACTGCTAGAATCGCATTAGATGCAGCTCTGAGCAGTTTTTCTATGCAAGATTATTACTTCGGAACGTGTTTTACGTAAAGAATTTGGGATCACTCGGAAAGCATGTGATACTGCATAAATCGAATTGGCTACTTACTATAGGGAAGGCAACATTTCGACTTTTTAGGTGATCCCCTTCCGAAACATCTGCAGAAATGAGTGAAATTAGTGAAGAGTTTGTAAACGTTACGCGAATGTGATGAGATTTCGGTATATGAAAAGTACAATAGCAAGTTTTGTTTTGTCTGCACATCACGGAGAAATTGCGAGAAATTGGCGGTGCTTCATAAACATTCAGATTTCTCAGGAACTTGGAACGTTTAAAATGCTTACCAGTGACGTCTCAGCTCAGTGCAACCTCAGCCTTCAGAAACGCTCAATTTTTTTCTCTTCTTTATGCACTGAAATTCCAACAAAACGAAGGATTTCTGTGCCTCGGAATTCTGTGGTCAATTCTCAATCGGTTTCCTATTTTTCCTCCCTATACTGATTTGTTCTTGGTGTCACCCTAATTAACACGCGTTTCTGAATTCTCGAGTGAAATTATGAAATAGACTTTGTTTCGGCTACCAGTCAGCTCCTTCACCAAGAAAGGAGATTTTTTAGCTGTACTTTGAGAACTGGTGGAGGCTTAAGAAGTGGTATTTCTTCTTCGTGGGCAATTCTCGCTAGGAATGTTTCACATCTAAAGTTCTGCTTCGTTTTTGAATCGACAACTTCTTTCATAGATGTTTTCTCAAAAACAGACTTGCGAAGAGGATTGTGGAGGACTTCCTTATTTGTGGAAAAGCTGAGATTTTACGGCGCAGCAGCACAAATGAGATGGTGGGAACATAATTTAAGTCACGGCGCTTGAGAAATTGGCCCGTTTTTTTGAAATTTTTGTTAGGCGATGGCTCGTACGTACGTCGTTCTCGTTCAATATTTGTCATGCAGTTTGTCTCACTAAGCAGTCTCCATAGGGTCCGCGACAGCAGAATCCATCATGAAAGTCGCTCTAAAGAACTTACTTTAAATTCACTGAGCTGAGAAGCTCTAGTGCTCTTAAAAAAGTGAAAGGGTGCAAAAACCTCGGCCTCGCTGACGTTACTGGAGCGTAGGTGTTGAATGCCAAATGCGCTGCTGCTTGGTAAATGATCTGATCCAAAAAGGAGGACATTTCTTTTATCGGCTTGAAGCTAAACGTCACCTTACTTCCAAATAAAGACTCTATTAACAAGATCGTGTTTGCTGTTAAAAAATCAAAGAATTATTTTTTTTTATCCGAGTCCACAGAATTTGTTACACTTTTTTAGAAAGCAGAAACAATTTGTCTTCCAAAAATGGCGAAACTTCTTGCCCTTCTGATTCCGCTGTTAGCGACCGCCTCTACAGCTTTGGGGTGTGGCGTGATGCCACCAGACCAAGTTAATGGATAAAAAGTTATCATAGCAGTGCATACATTTGTAATTTTAAATATGAAGTTCTTAACCGCAAATCGAGTGAATGTATCCAACACTTCATTACTATTCAGGAACTCTCCTAAAACAGACCTTCTGATGGGAACATTTTTAAATTTCAATTAGTAGAGATTGGGACGATTTTTAGTTGTTAATTAAAAAAAACTACGTAATTGTCTTGCAGCAAGGACTAGGACCTTCACTATCACCGGCTTTACCTTGCCAGTGGCGATGGTCTCTTCAGGCGATGCCACTGCCCCTGCACAGATTCCTGGCATTGGAACTAGCGTGCAGGGAGCTCAGGCATTTGTATCACTTCTTGTAATGCAAGCAGTGAGTTCACAACTCCTAGATTTCAAGTTCTTCTTCTTTCCCGGTTTCTGGATGAATATAGAACGCAAATCTAAGTTTCTAGAAATTTTGTCAGCGTTTTATTTCGGACAGATTTTATCACCACAGCTCAATGTAGTTTGACAAAACTTTTCCACATAAACTTAACCACATCGTTAAAAAAACTTGTTCTTAAGGTTATTGATGTTCTCGAACGGCAAGGTCGCAGCGCTGGCCTTTCTGATGCAATAATCTCAATCATTTTGGGTCAGCTCACTGTTCAAGTCAGTTACACTCCACTGCAATGCCTGAAAGTAACTCTTAATCCAGGCGCAAATGGTAAGTTTTTAAACTTTTAAGATCATTTCGAGGAGGTTAAACTGACAACGCGTGACCAGCGCATTAAGAAGAACTACAGTGTGTTCATTGCAAAAACTGTTTATATTTAGAATTAAATGTGGATTTGTATTAGCTGTCAGGAAGATGGTTTAAAATCCTATGTGTTTTCAATACTTTCGAAAGGTCTTAAAGGGTAATGCATACTCAGAACATTTTGACTATTATTACTGCAGTTGGCATTCCGAGTAATTAGTGCCGATAGCAATTTAGTATCACTATTGGGTGCGGTGGTGCACCGCTCAATTAGCGTGAGGCTCCGGTTCGAGCTGGTCAGGCAAACCGCCGACCCCATCCATTTCAGCTCTTGAATTTGCAAAGGAACTGTCCAGTATATGCTTGTTTACTGTAATCCACAAAAAATAACGTCTACCTTCCATGAAGGTGTGGAAATGGCCTGACACGGTAATCACAGAATTTCTAGAAGGACCTACTGCGGCAATAACGAACACCATATGGAAAGAAGGGAAGTGGAAGGCAAATCTTAAAACACCACTCCAAGCAACAAAGCATTGCATTGCACAGGTCAGGTAGGCCAAAAGCCTGCAACCAAGTGAAAGGGAAATATATGGGAGGCGGTTAGGGAGTCGCCTCCAACAAGTGAGCTCCATGTCCTCCCTGGGAGATAGTGGCAAGCTACCCGTGAGTATACCCAGCCCCCTATGTTCAGAGCCCAGCAACATGTGGCTACCAAAATGCTAAACACAGTACAAAAATGGCCTCATTCCCCTGACCCCGAAAGAGGCTCTCAATTTCGCAGCGTTGGGTAGCAGGAGAACGAACAGGCTGCTAAAATCTCAGGGCCAACGGAAGTTGCATGGATCACGAAGAATTAAGGTGGCCTATAATGCACGAACCCTTGCACATGAGTTCTCGATAGAAGATTTGCTCATGTATGCAAGGAGGATAAGGTACGACGTCATGGGCCTGGTCGAGACGAGACGACGCCACCCATTCAACGCCGTGTTTGACACCGGAGAAGAACTGTTCCTCAGAACATGCGACAGAAGAACACTCGGGGACGTCGGCGCTCTCGTCAACACGAGTTTGTCCATGAACATCGATTCATTTGAACAACTAACAACCAGAATAGGACGTGTACGATTAAAACCATGTAGATCAATACCGGCTTCGACATTCTTTGTCGTCTACGCTCCGACATCAAACTTTGAGGAAAAACAAGTGGAAGCGTTCTATATGGGGTTGGAGAAGTTCTACAGAGAAGACCATACATCCTTCAAGGTCGTCACTGGAGATTTTAACGCCAAGACAGGACCAAGAAACACGTCCAAAGAACGTCACATTGTTGCCCACGGATTAGAATAGAACAAACGAGGTGAGCGGCTCTTTGAATTTATCATCAATACCATGACCATCCATGATAGCTCGCAATTCCAAAACCCAACGCTAGACATGGAATTCTCCAAACGGAGAGTACCATAACGAAACAGACCTCATCATAGCAAACAGAAGGTTTTGCCTAACCGATGTTGCTGTTGTTACAAAAATTCCACAAAGGATCGGACCACCGTCTCCTTCGTGAAAGATTCTATTTTTCGCGGAAAGGAGAAAAAATCCGCTAAATTCAAAAAAAGAAGTCCCAGAACCACCGCAAACTAGGACTTATTCAATTCACTTGTCGCCTGTTGGGAAGATGCCGTGATCGACAACATCGACGAAGAATACGATCGGCTCATCCAACATCATCACGTTAGCGCTGTGAAAGCCGAGAGTTCGAAGGTTACCAAGAGACGTTTGTCTCTAGAAACACTCGAGCTAATACGCCAGCGTGGAATCGTACGAGTTGCAGGCAACCGCGAACTAAAGTCCGAACTTGCAAAACAGTGCAGACAGGCGATAAAAGCAGATCTTAAAGAGAGAAGAGCAGCAGTAATGGTCAAAGCTGCAGAGGCTGGGAAAAGCATTTGCAAAGCCCACCGAAGCTTCACCAATTACGAGACCAAGATGATTGCACTCCAACTCCCAGACTTAACAGTTACAGCGACCAGAAAGGCAATGGTGGAAATACTTACGAGTTCCACTCAGATCTCTTTAATAGCCACGTCCACTTTCCGTCATATGACCGGTCCCCAATTCTGAAATCCGACATACCATTTCGTTGGTGGAAAATCGAACAGCACCAGGTTCGGAGAGGATAAGAACAGCACATCTGAAGAACCTTCCGCCTCTCCTCGTAAACACACTAGCTCGGCTCTTCACAATTGCCTGTCTGAATGCAAGATGCCTACTCAGTGGAAGACCAGCAGGACCGTGTTATTGTTCAAGAAGTGTCACCTACACGATATCGGCAACTATCGCCCAGTCGGCTTGGTGTCTGTCGTCTATAAACTTTTCACTCGAGTCATTCTAAATAGGATTGACAAAATACTGGACAAAGGACAACCATGTCAGCAAGCAGGGTTTCGAAAAGGATTTAATACTATGGACCATACCGACACGACAACAAGACTTATTAAAGTATCGCAAGAGTACAAAAGACCGCTCTCTCTCGCATTCAAAGTTTTAAAGAAGGCCTTCTACTCAATTGAGAGAGCATTCATGGAAGCCATTGACAGTCAGGGATTCCCTGCTCAGTAATTAAAGATTCTTCGTGAGTTGTATAAAACTTTCAGCGCCGCTATCACCATTCTACAACGATATTAACACTGAAGTCAGAAAGAGCGGTTCGGCAAGACGAGCCAAAATTATTTACCGCCACCTTCGAGAATCTTTGTGAACATTGGGATAGGACAGCATAGGTTTGAAAATCGATGGTCGGCAATCACACCATCTTCGCTTTGCTGATGATATCGACCTTATAACACCGAACATTAGCCGTGCGGAACGAATGCTGGACGACCTTGATAAAGCCTGTGGAAATATTGGTCTTCGACCAAATCTCACAAAAACGATGACCATGAGGAACCAATTCGTTTCGTATGCCCCATGCTCAGAGGAAGGAATATTTTGGAATGTTCCAGTTATGTCTATCTAGTTCGGGAAATCAGTATGATGGACGACTTAGCTAAAGAGTTGAGCCGAAGGGAAACAAGCGGCTCGGAGAGTTTTGAAGAGCATCGAACAAGTTTTGAGGAGAACCAAGAACACCCGACAGCTCGCCCACGTTTTCGTCTTGACGGTACTTCCTGCGTTAACGTATGCGAGCAGAAACCTGGTCACGGCATGAACAGTATGAAAAATCACTCAGTGTTTTTGAACGCGCAATCGAAACGACGATGCTAGGAGCACCCAAGTCTCGCCAGTAAGGGACGGGATTAGACGCTCCGATCTGCGTCAACGATCAAAAAGTCTGAGATGCCGTTTGTACGCCAAACAGTCGAAGATACCATGGGACCCCGACAAGTAATCCGTATGACCGACGACCGGTGGACAAGAGCCGTTAGTGATTGGATTCCTCGGAATGTTAAACGCACTGCAGGAAGACCACCGACCTGATGGTCAACGTACTTCACAAAAAGCCCAGAAGAAAATTGTGATGGTCAACGATTTCCTAGAGCGAGCAGAAACCACGGCTACTATTGCACGTGACAGGGAAAATGGAAGATTTACTGGCGTCTCCTCGAGCCATTCTATGATCAACGGGTCTACAGGTGATACAGGTGACTAATTAAGAGTATCACTACTGGGTGCGGTAGTGCACTGCTCAATACGTGTGATGCTCCATTTAGAGCGGGCGCGATTCACCCATGGACGCCATCTATTTGAGCTCTTGAAATTGGTCCAAGAGTTGTCCAGTGTCAGCTTACTCACTGCAATCCACAGAGGTTGACGACAGCCTGTCATGAAAGTGTGGAAATGCTCTATCAGGGCAATCCCAAGATTTCTGTAAGGACACACTTCCGCAATACTGAACAATATAAAGAAAAAAATGAAGTTGAAAGGCAATCTTGAAACAGCACTCTATATAAAACCTTAATCTGAAGCTTCCTATGTGATTTCTGCGAAGAGGGGAAACGAATGCATGGATCTACTTAGTATACGAAGTCATGTCCTATTAAAAAATTCTATTGTGGCTCATCATAGAGATGGTCCATTTCAATTCGAGCTTACATAGAAGATGTAGAAGTGGAACCTATTTAAATCTGGTTTCATCCTTCCTAATAAATGTTACGACAAAGTGAAATTTTGCCGAAGTTATCGAAGCGAAAGCAATAGGTGATGATGGCGAAGTGGCGTGGAAGAAATCATGAAACCCGGTGAACTGCCCAGATTTCGCCATGTTCAACTTTCTTACACATAATTGGAGTGTACTATCTACTGCTTGCGCGGGGATATTCTAACAAATTGATTATTTCCACTTTCAAAAGCATTTCTAATAGTTCTAGCCAAGTCTTGTCGCACTCATTACGACAAAGTAGATCAAAGCTAGAAGAAAAAAAAGCAGCAAGAAGAAGATTTAACCGTTGATCGAACAAAAACAAGGTCTTTAAAAAATACTGTTTGTCGATAGAGTTCTAACTATTTCAAAAGCACTGTCAGTGAAATGGTATTAACAATCTAATACAATATTTTCATACAGCAGGAGGCGAATACGACAGTGACATTTATGTCTGTCAATATGAGCATGGTGCTAGTTTGATTCCGCTCCAAGCCCTCCAAGCCTTTTTATCTCCTCCCATGTTGGGAAATTTGTATCGGACTCGTGCGGGAACCAACCACTCTTTGCAATTCAATTGAGAGCGCTCCCACCCGGCAATTTCGTGATTCCGAGGAAAAGCTGACTGGACCTGCATTCGACCGCATTGGAGAAGAAATGAAAATGCTCAAGGAGCAGCAGAACTCAAACGTAAATATTGGAAAAACCTAAGTGGGATGATGGATGCGAAAAATAGAATCAAATATGAGAAGTGCTGAGATCCGCACAGTGGACGTGAAGAAAAAGGCAGCTCGTATGAAATGTAACAATAAAATTTCCAACTACCAACTTTCTATCAACCTCGGCACTGATGAAATAGTTGATCAGTTTATGCATTATTCAAAAGAAATCTATATAAGCGAAACAAAAAATTGAAAAAAAAACGCATAGAGTTGCCGATAAAAACTAATTACCAGGCTCGTCCACTTTTGAATTGAAGCAAACGTTTAAGTTTAGATCTTGCTTGCAGTTAATGGAGTTCCTGAAATGATGATGCCACACTGCCTAATCATCGGCAACACAGTGACAGCTTTGTGCAAGGCAGCTAATGGAGCGATGTGTGAACTTGCCAACGCCGCGATGATTGAAACCATTCCTCCTATGCACTTGTCAATTTCTGGAAGCCTCACGACCACAAACGTCATTATGGCGAATTGGTCGAGAGAGATGTGGCAAGGTGTGGTCAACAGAGTAGTTCGAATGCTGGCATCAGGTCCATTTGGTACGAACTTCGCCTCAGCATTTGCGACTGTCAACTCAAACGGGAGTGTAACGGTGAAGCCTTCGCAACAAGCAAGGCCGTCGTTAATTTCACAATGGTAATAAAGTTTTTACCTAAGAATGTGCTCGATGGTTAGACCCATGGAAAAAAAAAACAAAATTGAGTTTAAACTGTGATAAATTGGCAGTACTATCCTTGCAAATCGACTGAAGCGTTTGCATACATGAAGTGGCTTGGAAAAGTCTTCAAGCTCATACATTTAAAAACTGCTCAATCGTCAGCTGACGGCAGATTTAAAAAAAACTCGCAAAAAAGTGAAATACTCTGCAAAAACAGTAAAAGATTTGAACAAACAGTTTTTGGTGTGATATCCCATGAAAAAAGACCTGCTGTAGCATAACAATGAAGAGAAGCACGGGATGGATACAGTGCCACATCGTTATTCCTCCTCTCGCTTGCCTACTACCTCCTCATCTCTCACGGGCTCGGCATGTTTGCACCAAATTTCACAGAAACAGAAAGAGCTGATTTAATTTGTCTGGTGAGCAAACAACTGTCACTGTCCAAGCAAGCCAAATATATAACAATCAATTTCTAAGATCTTTGACAGAATCAAATGCATGGCCCAAAGAGAAATTGCTCTACTACGAACGCCGTGTTTTTCATCGTTGTGGAAATGCTTTTGAGAAATGGTCATATTTGGTGGTTTAGAGCTGATTGGATAACTTTGAGAAAAAGACCTTTGTCTGTTCATTCCCCCTTTCATCTATCTTTGGACTTTCAATTTTTTATCGTTCTTCATTTTCTTCCTATTTGATCTTTGTTATTTACCTGAAAACCGTTCGTTCCGGATTACTGTTTCTAAATGACTGTAGAACGCATCCACCTTTCTCTCACCGGTTGCACAATTTGGCGAGTAAGAACAGGTGGCGGCGACTTATTCGTGACGGGAAAGTTGCAGATGGAGATGAAACAACTTCGACGATAGGATTTCGTATGAACTGGATAGATAGAAAATAGATGAGCGTCGGATAAAGCCGATTTCTCCTGCGTGTGAGAAATTCTGCACTATGAATGACAAGGGTCCGTTCATTTAATTGGCCTTTGTCCATCTTCCTGTCTTTTCATTTCTTGTTGACCGGTCACAAGGAACTTGGTCGAACCAGCGGAAACCGTAAAGGTCGCGTGGAAACTGTGGTGGAGAAACGGTTAGTCGATAGCAACCACTATCAGCTATGTTATGGTGGCTTTGCTACTAACATATTTATTGTTAAACCAGGAACTAACGAGGGACAAAAAAATTCTGTTCAATTTCGTAGCCTAAGTGGTAACCTTGGACATAGATGCATAAGAACGAAAACATCTCGTGTAAATCTCGCGAAGTACTCTTGTTGAAATAACATTGCGTTAGCTTTTTATTTACTGCCTACCTTCTCTCGTGGCAAAGTGTTGTGCTAAATACAAGTAGGAGTAGCCTGAGATATAAGCGAAACTTGCAACCTTAGTTGAGTTTTGAATCCGTGACCACCTTTCAGGGAAGAGAAAACAAAAGCGTCGATTGCGATAAGGATTGCAGTTCAGTCCTCGGAAAGGGTGATCGCGGCTTTGGAGACCACCTAGGGTTTCGAGTTTTGCTGATGTCCTAAAATCCTTGCGGTTGCACTAGTTGAGTACAGGTGCTTTGATAATCTGAGGAAGTCGCCGAGCACCCAGTCACAACAACAACAGCAACAACAACAACAACAACAACAACAACAACAACAACAACAACAACAACAAACAACAACAAACAACAACAACAAACAGCGACAACAAACAACAATAAACAACAACAAACAACGACAAACAACAACAAAGAACAACGAACAACAACTGGCACCAACCTCGCGTCAGCTCATAATGGCTAGTTTGTAATTTCCACAAACTAATTATTAACGCTGAATTGTGTACAAGTCATCCTTTCAAACTATGCCATGGTTTTCTCAGCCATGAACGTGAGGTGTTGAGCAAGATGAAATCAAAATTCTCAAGCAGCAAAAACCACACGTAAAGTTGGAAAACCTAAATGGATGATGGTTACAAAGGATGGAATTGAGTATGAGAAGTGCTGGTATTGGCACAGTAGACGTGGAGACATGTCGTGTAAAAGTAAAATAATAAAAAAATTGTAAACAAGTAAAACTAAAAATTGGAAAAAGCGCGACAAACTACCGATGAAAACCATTTGATGAGCTGATCCAACTTTTGGATTGAAGCAAATATTTGAACAAAGGTGTTAATTGCAGTTGAGGGAGGCAAGATGCTGCCACATTGCGTTATCATCGAGAACACGGTAACTGCTTTGTGCACTGAAATGAATGCAGCAACGATGTGTCAGCTAGACAATGCCATGATGATGGGACAAATTCCTCCCATGCACTTGTCACTTTCCGGAAGCCACACGGTTTGTGTTACTTACCTTTCCACACAACTTCGTTTTAAGGAATAAAAGTGTACAGACCACAAACGTCATCATGACGAACTGGTCGACAGACATGTGGCAAAGTGTGGGGAATAGAGCGGTTCAAATGCTGACATCGGGTCCATTTTGTACGAACTTCGCCTCGTCATTTGCTACCGTCAACTGAACGCGAGCTTAACCGTGATGTGTTTGGAACAAACTGTTTCGTCATTAAGTTCACAATAGTAATAAAGTTGTGATCCCAAAAATGTGTCCAACCGTCAGACTTTTGTAAAAAAGCAAACCTAAGTTGAAAGTATGATAAACCACCAGTGCTATCCTCGCAGAGCGATTGAAGACTTTTGCACACGTGACGTGGCTTGGATGAACCTCTATGATCATTCATTTTAAAAAATGCTCTATCCCCAGCTTATGATAGGTAGGTCACAAAAAAAGTTCAGAAAAAAAACAAAAAACGCTGCAAAACAGTATAGGACAGGATGAATAGTTCTACTGCGATATGCTATGAAGAAAGAGCTCCTGTAGCACAGCAATTAAAAGTAATGCGGGATGCCTATGCCGCTACTTCGTTATCGCCCCCTCTCGCTAGCCTCTCACCAATCTCTCACGGGTCGGCAAATTTGTAGCCTTACCAGGAGGACAGAAACCCTAATTTGATGTTTTTCGTGAGCTAACGAAAGTCACTGTACAAGCCAAACATATGATTACCAAATTTTAAGATGTTTGATGGAGTCAGATGCGTGGCCCAGGGAGAGATTGCTCAACCACGAGCGCCTTACTTTTTCGTCGTTATGGTAATGCAATAGAAATTTAAAAGAAAACGCACTCGCTGCTTTTTGAGATATGGCCATGATTGCTGGCATGGAGCTGATTTGATAACGTTGAAAAAGAGCTCCCTCTCTTCGTTGTTTTCTTCCATCCTTGGACTTTCCATTTTTCATCATCCTTCAATTTTACTCCTCTTTTATCCTTGTCATTTATCGGAGAATCTTTCGCTGCTCAGTACTTTCTCTATATCCCTATAGAACGCGTCTACTTCTTCCTCACCGGTTGCAGAAGTTTACGAGTAACAATGGGTGATAGTGACTTTTTCCTGATGGGAAAGTAAGAGGAACTAGGCGTGACGAAAGAATTGATGTGGCAACAGTGTCTATCATTCCTCTCAATGCCGAAAAGAACGAGTTTCCCAATCAGCTTTTTTTCATCTCATTCTTATTACAAACTGCCGCTTGTCGGTGGTGCGTTGGTTATTTCAACGTTGAATTTGAGCAGAAAGTGAACAACACAGCACCAATCCCGATATTGAGCTTTGTAATCCTTCCATTCGAGATCGTCGCTCAACATACGCCCAGTTGAGTGGGAAAACTTTTTTTTGTTCATGTTAGCCAACCTAAGAGGAGATACATAAACAGCACCAAACCCAGACAGTCATGGAACTGCTACAAACTAAAACTCATTTGCACGCTTCTTTTGGCAAGTCGAAAAAACATGAGCGCCCGAAATATTCACTCATTTAAAGGATTATCAGAAATATAGAAACATTTGTAGTCGTCTGCTCACTTACTTGAACGCTGCGGATTTGCAAAGCAGACGTAACACCGCCAGTGTAAATCGCGCCCAGTCAAGCTGATCAATTAATGATAAGGTTCAAGGACAGAGCTTCGATGGTCGGCAATCACACCATCTTCGCTTTGCTGATGATATCGTCCTTATAACACCGAACGTTAGCCGTGCGGAACGAATGCTGGCCAACCTTGATAAAGCCTGTGGAAATACCGGTCTTTGTCCAAATCTCACAAAAAAAATGATCATGAGGAACCAATTGGTTTCGTATGAACCATGCTCAGCGGAAGGAATATTTTGGAATGCTCCAGTTATCTAGTTCGGAAAATCAACGTGATCAACAACATAACTCCGAAGTTGAGCAGAAGGGAAAAAAGGAAGCGAGCGGCTTAAGAAGCTTTCAAGATTATCGAGTGTTTAGTGAAGAAAACGAACACCCGACTCCGCGTCCACCTTCTCGACTCAACGGTAATTCCTGCCATATGCGTCAGAAACCTGGTCGCAGCGGAAGCAGGATAAGAGATTACTCAGCGTTATTGAACGTTCAGTCGAAAGCACGGTGCTAGCGGCATCCCGTTTCACGCAATTAAGGGATGTGATCCGAAGCTCCGACCTGCGTCAGCGATTAAAACCAAAGATGACGTTCTGTACGCCAACCAGGCGAAGATAAGATAAGGCGGACACGTAATGCTTATGAATGGCAAACGATGAACAGGAGCCATCAGTAACTGGATTCCCTCGGGATGTCAAACGTACTGCAGCAAGACGACCGACCTGATGGTTAGAGTTTTTCACGAGCAGCCTAGAAGTCGAGCAGAACCCACTGCGCTACTCTTGCGCGCGACAGGGGAGTAATAGAATATTTACTGGCGCCCCATTGAGTCACTCAACGATCAACGGGACTACAGGTAGTACAAGTGATCCTCGCACAGGATTCCAAAACACCAACGCGCAAACCTCTCGAGGGCTTTTGCATTAATGCCAAAAGCCCGAAAATGAGCAGGGAAGAATGCCCAGAGGTAACGCGTAATCTAGGCTCGTATCTCAGAGCTGCCGTTTGGTGGGGGGAAGGTGCAGTCCCTATGTGATTTCTGCGAATAGAGAAAACGAATGCATAGATCTACTTAGCATACGAAGTCATGTTCTACTAAAAATTCTATTGTGGCGCGTCATAGAGATGGTCCAGTCAAATCGAGCCTACATAGAAGATGTAGGAGTGGAAGCTATTTAAATCTGGTGTTATCCTTCCTAATGTTAGGACAAGGTGAATTTTGCCGAAGTTATCTCAGTCTTCAGCAGCTAATGTCACTTGTATCACCTGTAATCCCGTTGATCGTCGAGTGACTCGAGCGGGAGCTGGTAAATCTTCCATCTTTCCCTCTTGCGTGCAAGAGTAGCCAAGTGGGTTCTGCTCGCTCTAGGGACTATTTGAGCATCATATCTTTGTTCTAGGCTCTTTGTGAAGAACTTTGACCATCGGGTCGGTGGTGTGCCTGCAGTACGTTTGACATCCCGAGGAATCCAGTCACTAACGGCTCTTGTCCATCGGTTGCCATTCATACGCATTACGTGTCCGGCCTACCTTATTTTCGATTGTTTGGCGTACAGAACGGCATCTTTTATTTTTCGATCGTCGACGCAGATCGGAGCTTCGGATCTCATCCCTTACTTATGTGGAACGCGATACTCCTAGCATCGATCTTTCGACTGCACGTTCGATAACGCTAAGTGAGGTTTCATCTTGCTTACGCGGCGACCAAGTTTCTGATGCATACGTTAGGGCAGGAAGTACCGTTGAGTGGAAAAGGTAGGCACGGAGTCGGGCGTTCTCTGTTTTTCTTACTACATCCTCGACGCTCTTGAAAGCTCCCCGGGCCGCTTGTTTCCTTCAGCTTAGCTCTGGAGCTAAGTCGTTCATCATATTCATTTCGCGAGCTAGATAGATATAACTGGAGAATTCAGAGATATTCGTCCCGTTGAGCATGAATGGGGCATGCGAAACCAATCCGTTCTTCATGAACATCGTTTTTGTGAGATTTAGTTGAAGACCAATCTTTCCACAGGCTTTATCAAAGTCGGCAAGCATAAGATCCGCTTAGCTAATGTTCGGTTTTGTAAGGACGATGTCATCAGAAAAGCGAAGACTATGTAACTGGCGACCATCGATATCCACTCCCATATTATCCCACTCCAGTGTTCGTATGACGTTCTGGAGGGTGGCGGCAAATAATTTTGGCGAGATGGTATCGCCTTGCCTAACTCCTCTTTTTGACTTCAATGGTACTATCGTCGTAGAATGGAGATACCTTTGTTGTGAAATTTTTTTACAGCTCACGAAGAATCTTTATATGCTGAGTAGGGACTCCTTGACTATCCAGGGCTTCCAAGACTGCCTCTATCTCGACTGAATCAAAAGCCTTTTGTAAATCGATGAAGGTGAGACAGAGCGGTCTTTTGTACTCTCGCGATGCTTCAATGATCCTTGTTACCTTGTGGATGTGGTCCAACGTACTAAATCCTTTTCGAAACTCTGCTTGCTCATATGGCTGTCCTTCGTGCAGTGTTCTGTCAAACCTGTATAGGAAGACTCGAGTGAAAAGTTTGTAGACGACAGACAGAAAGCCGACTGGGCGATAGTTGCCGATATCGTGTAGGTGACACTTCTTGAACAATAACACGGTCCTGCTGGTCTTCCACTGAGTAGGGCATCTTGCATTCAGACAGGTAATTGTGAAGAGCCGAGCTAGTGTGTTTACGAGGAGAGGCGGAAGGTTCTTCAGATGTTCTGATCTTATCCTTTCCGAACCTGGTGCTGTTCGATTTTCCACCAACGAAATGGTATGTCGGATTTCAGAATTGGGGGACCGGTCATATGACGGAAAGTGGACGTGGCTTTTAAAGAGATCTGAGTGGAACTCGTAAGTATTTCTACCATTGTCTTTCTGGTCGCTGTAACTGTTAAGTCTGGGAGTTGGAGTGCAATCATCTTGGTCTCGTAATTGGTGAAGCTTCGGTGGGCTTTGCAAATGCTTTTCCCAGCCTCTGCAGCTTTGACCATTACTGCTGCTCTTCTCTCTTTAAGATCTGCTTTTATCGCCTGTATGCACTGTTTTGCAAGTTCGGACGTTAGTTTGCGGTTGCCTGCAGCTCGTGCGATTCCACGCTGGCGTATTAGCTCGAGTGTTTCTAGAGACTCAGCTTTCATAGCGCTAAGGTGAAGATGTTAGATGAGCCTCTTCCCAACAGCCGACTAATGAGTTGAATAAGTCCCAGTTTGTGGTGGTTCTGGGATTTTGGTTTTTGTATTTTGCGGCTTTTTCTCCTTTCCGCGAGAAATAGAGTCTTGCACGAAGGAGACTGTGATCTGATACCGTGTAGAATTTTGAAACAACAGCGACATCGGTTAGGCAAAACCTTCTATTTACTATGATGTGGGCTATTTCGTTATGGTATTCTCCATTGGGAGACTCCCACGTCCAGCGCTTAGGGTGGGGTTTCTGGAATTGTGAGTTACCGTGGTTTGCCTTGGTCGCCATGATAAACTCAGACAGCCGCTCACCCTGTTCGTTCCATTCTAGTCTCTGGGTCCCAATGTGACGTTATTCTTGGTCCAATCTTGGCGTTGAAATCCCAAATGATGACCTTGAAGAATGTGTGTCTTCTTTGTAGAACTTCTCCAAGTCCATATAGAATGCTTCGACTTCTTCTTCGTCACAGTTTGGTGCCTTCGCGCAACGAAGATTGTCAAAGCCGGAATTGATCCACATCTTTTTAATCGTACACGTCCGATTCTGGTTGTTGATTGTTCGAATGAATAGATGTTCATGGACAAACTCGTGATGACGAGAACGCCGACGTCACCGAGTGCTCTTCTGTCGCATGTTCCGAGGAACATTTCTCCGGAGTCATAGACGGCGTTGAATGGGTAGCGTCGTCTCGTCTCGACCAGGCCCATGACGTCGTACCTTATCCTCCTTGCATACATGAGCAAATCTTCTATCGAGAACTCATGTGCAAGGGGATCGTGCATTATAGGCACACCTTAATTCTTCGTGATCCATGCAACTTCCGTTGGCCCTGAGATTTTAGCAACCTCTCCGTACTCGTCCTACCCAACGCTGCGAATTTGGGAGCTCTTTGGGGAGTCAGGGGGAATGAGGGCCCGTTTTTTTTCACTCTATTTAGCCTTTTTTGTTACCCACATATAGCTTGCTGATCTGTTAACGTAGAGGCCGGGTAAACTCATTGGCAGCTTGCCAGGCTCTCCCAGAGTGGACATGGAGCTTATTTGTTAGAGTCGATTCCTAACCGCCTCCCATATACTTCGCTGTCACTTGATTGCAGGCTTTTGGCCGAACAGACTACTAGAATACAATCTACATAAACTAGAACACACCCACACACACGCGTGAATGAATACGCACCGTAAATGCAGAAAGCATGTGCCAAATCGGCGCAGCAGAAACAGGTAGTCCATCCTCTGGATCCATCTGCGTCTCATGGAAGGAAAAGTGGCTTTTGGTCCGCGATTTACCCTCTATCCGCCACCTGGGGACGCGCCACGTAGCCTCACTAACCGGCTCGAGATCCCTCATGTGAGGGAGATCCGTGGCAAATCGTATACAAGTCTCTAATCCCTTTTGTTTCTGTGCATGTGGTCACCCAGACGATGAGATGTACCGTAGCACAGGATTAATATTTGGTTTACTTCGAAAACAAAGCGCACTAAGCCTTTCAGTTCTCAATCAAGACAAGAAAGCCCGTCAACATTGCCGATGTACAAAATAAGCGGCTTGTGTTGGGTACATTACGAATTCTTCTATTAATCGTTTTGTTGATATGACCAGTTCAAACTCATGTTTTACACTAAACTCGTAGGGCAAGCGGCTATGCTGGTGTGCCGTGTACATCACCCCTCTGTAGCTTAGGTAAAACGGGTTCAAAGTACGGTGGGTTTTGCGTCTACAGCATCAGTAGTGGCGTGACAAAAAGTTTCACGACTAAACAACGTGAGCGGTCTTTCCCCCAGATCCGAGTATACTAATGCGGCAGCGAAGGTTCACAGAAAACCAAAAGAAGGCAGAGTCTCTTAAATGACGATGTTAACCATAACTATTGTTCACAAGAATCGTGGATGCATGTATAAGATAATTCTGGATATTCTTCTTGAGTAAATACAAGGTGGCACTTTATTTTTTTATTTTGTTAACGCTGATGTTTCAACAGTATCGCCGTCGTCAGAGCCTGGAAGGACATACTGATGTGCGTTCTACTATGCCAAACGCTTTAATAAGACATGCAGAAAGGTGAAATTCTATCTCTTCCAGGCTCTGAAGAAGGCGATACTGCCGAAACGTCAGCCTTAACGAAATAAAGAATAAAGTAACATCTTGTGTTTGCTTAGGAACAATATCGAGAATTATTTTGTATACGCCGAGATTAATAGAAAGCCGGTCGTGGGAATCACTACTCGATAGAATGAAATCCCCAACCTCGTTTCTTCAACTACTTCATCTTGGATGACAAATGAAAATGCATATATAATTAGCGATTTCGAAAGTGAAGTTGTGCTCAAAAGCGGCAAGGACTTACACTTAAATCACAGATTCGGTTCTAGTGAAATGGCAATCACTTATGACACTAAACGCTTCACTACAAAAATTATACTTTACTCTACCTATATTTTAGGACCATACTCTTATATGTTAATATGGTAGTAGAGGTGGGTCAGAACTATTCCATCTGATGCTGGTTTTAAAGCCTAAGGCTCCACCATTCTGATCTTCTACATCTTAGGTTAATAATGGTTCTCGAAATATCACATTCTCGCTGCCTTGCAACCAGGCCTTCCGTCTAGATCTCCTTTCCCTAAGACGTTTTTTAGACAGCAGGACCCTAACGATGGAGTTGACATAAAATTCCACATGTTTTCGGACGGCGTTCTCAAGACGCTTAATCATTACCGCGATAGAAAGTTTATCTCTAACCTTACAGCCGCACAAAAATGTGGCATTCGAGAAATTAGAGAATTAATAAACTCAAAAACAATAAGATTGTCTGTTAGTGACAAGGGGGAGAGTTCGTAGTTATTCCTCGCCAGCTGGATGTTGAGATAACAGAGGAACATCTTAGTGATGCTACCCTCTACCGCCAATCCTCTGAAAAGGAATACAAAAGTCAATACCGAAAGCTAAACAATCAACGGGTCAGTGTGGCAAAGGCTGCAGGTTTAAAACCATCGGTTATTTCGCACTTTAAAATCGATAAATCAACATGTCCCGTCCTATACCTACTTATTAAAACACATAAGTTGGTATCACCTGAAGATCTTGCGTCAACCAATCCGTCATCATTTAAGGTTAGACCCATCTTCAGCTGTGTAGACGGGCCAACGGATAGAATAACCTGGTTTTTAAGCCTAATACTTACCCACTTGCTTAACCATATTCCAGCTCACCTCACAAACACCCAAATGTTCCTAGAACGTCTACGTAACGCGTCTCCTAATAACGCGTACGTGATGGAGTCCTTCGACGTTACTGCGTTGTGCACCAACGTATCGAATGACTCCGCAATGCAAGCCATCCTCGAACTTCTTGTTAAACATGAAGGAAGAATAAATATGCATGCCTTGTCTATCCAGCAGCTAATGGCTCTCCTAAAGAAGTGCCTAAACTGCTCGATTTTCAGATGGTCTGGGAAATATTTCGCGCAAATAAGGGGGGTTGGCTATGGGATAGCGACTGGCACCAAGCCTTGCCATTGTGTTTATGTCTAAGATAGAAGCCCCTGCTCTCGATCTCCGGCCACTACTCTACTGCAGATATGTAGATGATTGCTTTTTCATCTTCTCTACGCAGGAGGAGATGGACAAATGCTTTGAATTATTGAACGAGCAGTCCGAGTCCATTAAGTTCACCCGGAAGAGACCGAGAAAAGATTGGTTTCCGTTTTTTAAACGTCCAAATAAACCTACCGTCTATGCGAAGCAACAAATTGCGTAATCTGCCCTTATGGCAGGGGACGGTGATTGCACGAGTTCAGATACGATATACCTGATCTCTTGTAATAATTGCGGAGATGAATATATTGGCGAAACGGGTAGGCCTTTGTGTATACGTATAAAAGAACACCTAGATGACAAACGAAAACTAAGACGAAGTACCCCACTAGGCACGCACAGGATACAAAAGCACAGCGGGGACGATTTTTGAAGTAAAAGTCAATATCCTTGCGCAGGAGACCAGAACACCAGCGCGAAAACTTCTTGAGGCTTTTTGGATAAATGCCAAAAACCCTACAATGAATAGCAGGGATGAATGCCCAGAGGTCATACGCGACCTGACCCCGTATGTTCGCATCAATTTATGATGTGGGATGGTGCAGTCATCAACCTTATGCGACTATAATCAGCTGTTCTAATCTTCCTCATTGAAAGGCACGTAAAAAAGCGGTGAGTTTTTTCGAGAAGCTGTTGACCATGTAATTACCATAGAGTTTTTCGTCTTTTTGTAAGTGTTATTGAAGCATTTGGCCTAGTAAATTGTATGTCAGTATACCCTTCCAGGCTCTGAAGAAGGCGATACTGCCGAAACGTCAGCTACTGTTGTATTGTATTGTGTTTTTCTATGGAAGTAAATGTATGCTGTTTAACAACCTCGCGATTGCTGAACAAGAAAACGACGCATTCATATTCCAATGCCGAGGTTAATAGAAAGTCGATCCTGGGAGCTGACATCACTGTTTCGCAATCTTTCCATGCACACTCTTCAGAGGATCGTGCTAAAACTGTGACGGAGAGAAAGTTAATCGATGAGAATAACTACTACTCATAATAGTATTGTGGCTTGCTAAAAACATCGCTATTATAAAAAAGTAAAAATTCACAATTAGTGCTGCTCAATGCGCTAACTTATGTGGAAGGATGAGAGATCGCCGTATAAGAAAACAAACAGAGTTGTAAGAAAAAAAAGACTTCTGCTTATGCAATGCCGTTTCCTGGCCTAACAGAATATTTCCTGGTTTTTTGGTTATGGACCTGCGGCAGGAAGTCAAATGGAAAAACATTTAGCTTTAAGCCAGAGTAGAAGTGGGTACATTTTCAGACCTTATATCGAAAAAGTCCACGGATCTCCCGGGATCTCGAGCCAGTTACTCGCGAGGGTACGTGGCGCATCCCCATGTGGCGGATAATCGCGGACCAAAAGCGACCTTTGCTTCATTGAGATGAAGGTGGATCCAGGAGATGAACTCCCCTGTTTCTGCTGCGATGGTTTTGGCACATACTTTCTGAATTTAAGAGACGTATTCAAGCAAGCGTGTGTGGGTGTGTTCTAGATTATGCGGATTGTGTTCTACGAGTTAATTCGGTCAAAAGCCTGCAACCAAGTGACACGAAGTACATGGAAGGCGGTTAGAGTCGACTCCAACAAACAACTACTGGTACACTTTGGGAGAGACTGGCAGGCTACCAATAAACATACCCGGCCCACACCTTCAGAGCCCAGGAAGCCATATGTGGGTATCGAAAAAGCTAAAAGCCGTAAAATAAACGGGTGTAATTTTCCCGACCCCGATATAACCACCAATTCGGCATAGTTGGGTAGGACGAGTATGCAGAGGCTGATAAAAACTCAGGGCTAATGTATGCTGCCTGGATCGCAAAGAACTAATTCAGCAATCTGTAGCTAACATTCACGTACACTTGCATCCGAGTCCTTTATAGAAGAGCTGATCATGCAAGCGAGAAAGACAAGGTACGACGTCATCGGCCTGGCCGATCCGAGACGACGCCACCCATTCAACGTCGTCTGTGAGAGCGGAGAACTACTGTTCCTCGGAACATGCGTGCGACATCGGCGGAGTTAGCAGCGTCGGCGCTGTCGTCAACACGAGTTTGTCCATAAACATTGATTCATTCGAACATCTTACAACCCGAAACGGACGTTTGCGATTAAAAAAGATGTGGATCAACACCGGCTTTGACATATCTTCATCGTTTACGCGCCGACATCAAACCTATGACGAAGAAGAAGTCGAAGAATTCTCTACGGAGTTGGATAAGTTCTACAGGAGGACCACACTTTCTTTCAAGGTCATCATTGGAAATTTTAGCGCCAAGATTGGACCAAGAAGAACATCTGAAAGAAACGTCACATTTGTTCCCACGGGTTATAATGGAACAAACAGGGTCAGCGGTTGTCCGAATTTATCGCGACCAACAGGGGAGTCCCCAGACTTAACGCTGAACGTGGGAGTCTCTCAGTGGAGAGTACCATGACGAAATAGACCACATCATACTAAACCGAGGGTTTTGCCTAGCCGATGCCGCTGTTGAACCAAATTTCTACACGAGATCACACCGTCGCCTCCTTCGAGCATGATTTTTTTCTCGCGTAAATTAGAAAAAAGCAGATAGATTCAAAAAACGAAGTCTCAAAACCATTATAAGCTAAAACTTACACAATTCGCTAGTCGCCTGTTGGGAAGATGCCGTGATCGACAACATCGACGAAGAATACGATCGGCTCATTCAACATCTTCACTTCATCTTTAGCGCTATGAAAGCTGAGGGCTCGAAAGTCACCAAAAGACGATAGTCTCCAGAAACACGCGAACTGATACGCTATTGTGGAATCGGACGAGCCTCCGGCAACCGTAAAGCTAACGTCGCCCAAACAAGCGATAAAAGAAGATCCTAAATAGAGAAGAGCAGCACTAATGGTCGAAGCTGCAGAGGGTGGGAAAAGCATTCGCAAAGGTCACTGTAGCTTCGCCAATTAAAAGACCAAGATGATTGCACTCTATCGCCTAGACGAAACAGTAACAGCGTTCAAAAAGGCAATGGAGAAAATCAATCACGAATACTACTCAGATTTCTTTGACAGCCACGTCCACACTCCGTCATATGAAATAAAAGGGGATGGGACATGTTGTACCCCGGTTCTCCTTTCCGAAATCTGACATGCCATTTCGTTTGTGAAAAATTGAACACACGAGGTCCGGACAGGATAAGACTAGAACAGCTGAAGAACCTTCCAGCAATCCTCGTAAACACACTGTCTCGGCTGTTCACACATTACCTGTCTGAATGCAAGGTCCCTACTCAGTGGAAGACCATCAAGACTCTGTTATTGTTCAAGAAGGGTGACCTACACAATATCGGGAACTATCTCCCACCCAATCTGTTTGCTGTCTGTCGACTACAAAGTATTTGCTGTAATAATCCTAAACAAGAATGGCAGAACACTTGACGACAGGCAGTCATGGGAGCAAGCAGTGTTTCGAAAAGGATTTAGTAGGATGGACCACGTCCCACACGATCGCAAGGCTCAGTGAAGTATAGCGAGAGTACAAAAGACCGAAGAACAGCTTTTCATTTACCATATCTCAGAACCATCTGTATTGGACAAAGCTACTGACTGACGAAAGCAGTGTATCAATCAAACCAATTGCAAAAAATAAGTCGACGAGTGCATGCATTGCAGTCAACGCGAATGGAGAACATGGTAGTTTTCTGATTCTTCCTAGACCGAGTGAGGTGTTTTGCAATATACGAGGGTGCAACTTACGAGAAGCTTAATAGTTCAGAAGACCGACTTTCCATAAACCTAGGCATGAATGGTTGTTATGTTTATTTATGTGATCTTATAAACTGATCTTGTTGAGGTGACACGAGGTTGGATTCGGTTTTCGTTGTAGTTGTCATTGGCATACGTTGGTCGATGGCGGACGTTTCGGCGACTTCGCCTTCCTCAGAGCCGTTCTCCTACGAGTGGGGCAATGATACCAACCTCTCATCAGCTCAATAAGATCAGTTCATAAGAACATATAAACAAATCTATTTGGGACCTGTAGTGACGGGGTGTGGTTGGAATAATCATGCCTTGATAGTGTGGCAATACGGTTAACACCGCTAGTATCATAGAGAACAATGGGGAAACGTATGCATCTCTCTGTGCTCCTTTTTTCAAACTCCCAGAATTTAAAATTTTTTTATTCCTAATATATATTTTTTGTGATAGGAGCTTTTCATTATTGCGAACACATTTCAACGGACACGAAGAAATTTTTTGACCGGCTATAAGACGGAACAACGACAGGAGGTAATAGTTAGAGAAAGTATTAGACGTATAATAACGGAAAATCAAAAAGGTTTTCCAAACAAACACTAAGTATATATTTGTTTCAATTGTTGTGCTTACACAAGTTTGGCACAAGATGTTTATTCGGCTAACGTCTGGACGTCTTCGTCTTCATTGGAGCAGACGATCCTTGTCGGTGGTCCAGAGCTGTTTCTTTCTTCTCGATGTAGCGTCTGGCATCGAACCCGGATAGTCCTCAGCTTAGCATCTCGAATGAGGCGAACACATCCGCCTACGCTCTCTTATACAGGGCGGTTGCTGCTGAAGAATTTCTTGCTGAACCAATAATCCATCCTGCAGTGGTCGACATTTTGTATGCGAACACATTCGAATAACAAAACAATAGTTCCCAGGAACGGCTTTCTATTAATCTCGGCACTTGATTATAGGTTCGTCGTTTTCTCTCTCAGCAATCGCGAGGTTGTTAAACAGCATACATTTATTTCCACACAATAACACACATACGACACAACCGTAGCTAACGTTTCGGCAGGATCACCTTTTACGGAGCCTGGAAGGGTATGTCTGATATGCAGTTTATTATGTGAACCACTGTCAAACGCTAGGAAAAAGCGTTTGCAAGCCCCATCGAAGCTTCGCCAATTGGAAGACCAAAACGATTGCACTCCGACTCCCAAACGGAACAGTTACAGCGTCTAGAACGGCAATGGAGAAGATCATTCACGAATACTACAAACTTTCCTCTCGAGTTATCCCAAACAGGCTTGACAGAACACTAGACGAAAGGCAGCCTTGTGAGCAAGCAGAGGTTTCAGTCTACTCAGAGCTCTTCAATAGCCGCTTCCTCGTCCCCTCATATGAAATAAAGGAGGATGGGTATGTCGCACCACCGATTCTCCCTTCCGAAATCCATCATCCTACTTTGCTGATGAAAAATCGAACAGCATCTGGTCCGGACAGGATAAGATCTATACAATTGAGGAACTTTTCGTAAGACCTCATAAACACACTGGATCGTCTCTTCACACGTTACCTATCTGAATGCAACGTCTCTACTCAATGGAAGACCGGCAAGACCTTGCTAATATTCAAGAAGAATGACGTTTACGATATCCGGGACTATCGTCCTATCTGCATGCTGTCCGTCGTCTACAAACTTTCCCTCTCGACTCATCCAAAATAGAAATGACACAACACTGGAGAAGGGAAGCCACGTGAGCAAGCAGGGTTTTGGGAAGGATTTAGTATGATGGACTGCATCCACACGACAACAAGACTGATTGAAAGTATAGTACATTGAAAAGAAAATAAAAGACCGCTCTGTCTCACTTTCATCAATTTAAAGGCCTTTGACTTAACTGAGATAGCAGCAGTCATGGAAGCCCTTGATAGTCACTGAGTCCCCACTCAATTTACAAAAAATTCTTCTTGAGCTTTACAAAATTCCATAACAAATATATGGCCCGCACTCAATATATAAACATTCTTCGTGAGCTTCACAAAATTCCATAACAAATACATAGCCAACCTACAACAATATTATCACTGATGTCACAAGAGGGGCCAGGCATGGCGGCACCATGTCGCCAAAATTATTCACCGCCCACCCTCCAGAACGTCATGCGAGTACTGGAATGGGATAATATGGGAGTGATAATCGATGGTCGGCAGTTAAACCATCTTCGCTTTGCTGATGACATCGCCCTTATAACACCAAACATTAACCAAGCGGAATGACTGCTTGCCGATGTTGATAGGGCCTATGGAAAGATTTTTTCTTCGACTATATCTCACAAGAAACGGTGTTGATGAGGAACGGATTGGTTTTGTATGCCTTGTTCACGCTCAACGGAACTAATATCTCCGAATGCTCCAGTTGTGTCTATCTAGGTCGAGAAATCAATGTGATGGACCACTTAGCTCCAGTGTTGAGCCGAGGGAAACGAGACGCTGGGGGAGTTTTCAAGAGCACCGAGGGTGATATATTGGATGCCAAATTTGCTAGAACTTCGCGAATGATGTGATCGAAAAAAGGAGAATAATTGTTTCCAGCGGCTTACAGCCAAACGTCATCTTGTTTCCAAATATAGAATGAATTGGCAGACCACTTGTTTGCTCAGCAATGGAACACGGAATTATTTGTTTACATCTGGATCTACACTATATGCCACACTTTCTAGCAGCTAAAATTTGATTTGTCTTACAAACATGATGAGAATACTGACCCTTCTGATTCCGCTGCTAGCGACCGCCTCGACAGGTTGGGGTGTGGGACGATGCCACCAGGTCAAGGTAATAAATAGAGAATTGTAATGGTAGCACATACATCTGTAGTTTTAAATATAAAGTCCTGAGCCGCAAACAGGACGAATGTTCCTAACATTTTATTACTATGTAGAAGCTGTTATAACACAAACCTTTTGCTAGAGAGATTTTAATTTTAAATAGCAGAAGTCGGAACAATTTTTTATTCCTAACTACAAACTTACCGAATTTCCTTGTAGCAAGAATAGGAACCTTCAGCATCTCCGGCTTTTACTTTTGCCAGTTGCCATGGTCTCGTCCTCCCAGTGCCAGTCCCGCTGCACGGATTCTTGGTATTGCAACTAGTGTGCAAGGAGCTCAGGTATTTGTATCACGTCGTCTAATCCAAGCAGTGAGATCATAACTCTTAAATTTCAAGTTTTCTTTCCTTCTCGAGAAAAGTGTAGAAAATAAGTTTAAATTCTTAGAAAGTTCATCAACGTTGTGGTTTCAACAGATTTTATCATCATTACTCAGCATAGTTTCTTTGAAAAACGCTTCAGTATAAATCCTACAAGCTAGTAAAGAGACTTTTTCTTGAGGTTATTGATGTTCTGGAACAGCGACGTCGCAACGCTGGCCGCTCTGATGCAATAATCTCAATCATTTTGGGTCAGTTCACTATTCAAGTCAATTATAGTCCATTGCAGTGCATGAAAGTAAGTGTTAACCAACCAGCAAATGCGGATAGTAAGTTTTTAACTTTTAACATCATTTCGAGGAGATTACACTGATACCGCACAAGCGCCTTAAAAAGAACTACAGTGCTTTCATTGCAAAAAACCTTCTATGTTAAGACGTAAATGTGGAGATGAATTAGCTGTGAGGGGAGACGGTTTCAAAATCCTCTGTGTTTGCAATAATTTCAAAAACTTTCAAAGAGTAATGCTCACTCAGAACTTTTCGATTGATATCGCTGCAGCTGGTATTGCTAGTAATTAGTATTGGGAATAAGTTGGAGTATCACTATTGGGAGCTGTAGTGTACTGCTCAATGCGCGGAAAGACTCTGATTGGCGCGAGCCCGAATCAACCAAGCACTCTATGTATTTGAGCTCTTGAACATGGGTACCAGTCTTGTCTAGTATCTGCTTGCTCACTGCAATCCACAAATTTTGACGGCTACCTGACGTGAAGGTGTGGAAATGCCCTATCACGGCAATCCAAGGATTTTTGAAACGATCTGATCCAGCTGCATGCAGCCACAAACAGGAAAGTAAGAAAGTAGAAGAAAAAATCCTCAAACAGTAGTCGAAGCTTCATACTAAGCCGATGGCCTTAGTAGTTGATGTTTACGCAGAGAAGAAACGAGTGTAAGAAGGGCTGGAATCCGCACATTACATGATGTCATATCGTATCAAAAAAAGTCAACTGTTTTGCACCATCCGGATGGTCCAGATTAATTTCAACCTGAGTAGCGTGCGTGAAAAGAAAGAACCATTTAAATCTAGTTTCATCCTTTCTAATAGAGGTTACGGCAAAATAAATTTTTCCGAAGTTATAGGAACGAAAGCGTTAGACGAGGATGGTGAAGAGACCTGGAGGAAATCCGGAAAACAGTGCAAATGCTCAAAATTTTGCCATGTTCAAGTTTCTTCCATGTAATTGGAGTATACTATTTCCTACTCTACAAATAAATTGCTTCCACTTCCCAATAAGCATTTCTAAGAGTTCTAGAAAGGTTTGGTCGCCCTCATAACGACAAAGTACTACGGAACTAGAAGAAGAAAAAACAGCAATAAGAAAATTTTACTCGTTATTCGAACAAAAACAAGGTTTTTTAAAAAAAATTTCTTCTTGTCGATTGAGTTTCAAGTGTTTTAAAACATTATCACTGACATGGTTTTAATATTTAAGACAGCATTTCCATACAAGAGGGGTCGGATAGCACAGTGGTTGTGACGCCGACCGTCACGAGTGCAGTGATGGTTCAATTACGCTCCAGGTCCCCCCAAGCCTTTCATCCATTCCAGATCAGGGAAAGTGGTATCGGACTTGTCCGAGAGGGAACCACTCTGTACAATCTAAACGAGAACTCTCCAGCTCGGCAATTTCTGGACTACAGGCAAAATCGACTCGACCAGCATTCTGCGACATTCGAGGTGAAATGAAAATCCTCAAGCAACAGTCGTAGTCACACGAAAAAGATAGACAACCTAAGTAGGTGATGGAAGCAAAGTATCGAGTCGAATATGAGAACTACTGGGATCCGCAGTGATGGAAGTGAAAACAGTTCATATAAAATGAAATAACAAAATTTCCCGCGACAGACTTTTTATTAACCTCGCCATTATTAAAATAGTTGACCAATTCGGTCATTGTTGAGGGAAAAATTTATTCAACTAGGGCAAAAAATTAGAAAAAATGCGAAAAGTTATGGATAAAAAATTAATTATTAGACTAATCTGACCTTTGAATTGAAGCAAACGTTCGAATAATGATGTTATTTGCAGTCGATGGAAGCATAATGGTGCCACACTGCATTGTTGTCAGAAACACGGTGACTGCTTTATGCACGGAAATAGATAGTAATAATAAATGTAAGGCAGCAGACGGCACGATGATCGGGGCCATTTCCGCCATCCACCTGTCAATTTCCGGATGCCTCACGGTTTGCACCACTTATCGTTCCACACATTTTCATTTTAAAAAAAAGTGTGTAGACCACAAATCGTCATGGCGAGTTGGTTGAGAGAGATGTGGCAAGGTGTTGTGAACAGAGCCGTTCGAATGCTGGCATCGGGTCCGTTTGGAGGAAATTTCTTCTCGGCTTTTGCGACCGTCAACAGAAACGCGAGTTTAACTGTGAAGCGTTCGGAATAAACTATTCCGTCATTAAGTTCACAATGGTAATAAAGTTCTATCACAAAAGTATAGACTTACATAAAAAGCAAAGTTGACTTTAAAAAGTGGTAAATTACTTGTGCTATATTTGTAAGATCACTGAAGACATTTGCACAGAAGAACTACCCTGAAGAAATCTCCGAACTTCATACATTTAAAAAATGCACAATCCTCAGCTCACAGTTGGGTTAAAAACAAGCTCGTAAAAAATGAAATACCCTACGAAAACAGTAAAACGTTTAGAATAAGCAGTTCTACTGTGATATTCTGTGAAGGCAGAGCTCCTGCAGTACAGCAATTAGAAAGTAGAACAGGATTGATGTACCGCTACTTCGTTACCGTCTTACCGTCCCTTTTCGCTAGCCTAGTCTCGCGTCATCTCTCACAGGTCTGCAAGTTTGTAAAAAATCTCACTGTGAAAGACAGAAAACACTGATTTAATTTGCTGGTGAGCAAAAGGAGAGTTATAGCACAAGCCAAATATATAACAACCAATTGCAAGATGTTTGATGGAATCAAATCGTCGCGCATGGAGAAACGCAATTGCCGCTCTTCGAGAAAGGCTTCATATTTTGATGGTACACAGCTGATCAGATGACGTTGCGAAAAAGATCTTTGTCTTTTTCGTTTCCCTTTCCATCTTTCGGATTTTCCACTTTTTCATCTTTCTCCAATTTTCCCTACTCTCTAATCTTCACCATTTATCGGAGAACCTTTCGATCTGGATTACTTCCCTCTTTCTCACTGCATGCTCAAGTTTAGAGAGTAACAGCAGGCGACTTTGTTATGAAGGGAAGTTGGAGATGGAGAAGAACCAAGCACGACTACAGGAATTTGCATATGAGCTGACTAGATCGGGAAATACATGAGTGTAGGACAAAGCCGATGTCTCCCACATGTGAAAATTTCTTCTCTAATAATGCCAAGAGTCCCTTCATTTTCCTGATTTCGTCCGTTGTTGAGCGATCACAAGGAACTTAGAGCAACCAGCCGAAAATGTGAAGATCTCGTGGAAACTGTGATGGAGAGACAGATGGTCGATAGCAGTGACGGTCATATATATTATCATGGCTTTGTTACTAACATATTTTTGTAAAATATGGAACTAATATGGCATACTTAATGCTGTTCAAATTCGTAGCATAAGTGGAAAGCTCAGACGTCGGAACGCTAGAAGGAAAAAAACTATTTTTATACAATGGAATTCTTTCTTGTGTTACAACTCATTCTGGTACAACAGAAAATTTGCTCTCTCGTGTATATCTTACCAAGTACCCTTGTTGAAATCATATTGTCTTAACTATTTACTTTAGTGCTTTTCTTTCTTCGTAGCAGACTGCTGTGTCAAATACAACTAAGAGCATGCTAAGACATAAAGCAAAACTTGGATCCTCAAGTGGGTTTTAATCCGCGATTACCTTTCAGCGAAGAGAAAACAAGAGCCTCGGTTGGAGTTAGGATAGCAAGTCAGTCTTTGGAAAAGGGTAGCGTTTGTTCGAAGCTCAACTAGTGTATCGAGTTTTGCCGGTGTCTTGGAATCCTTACGGTTGTTCTTGTTGAGCTGAGACGGTTTGATACACTGAGGAAGTCGCCGATCACCGACTCACTGCAACGACAAGAACTGGTACCGACTTCGCGTCGGGTTGAAAAGTTCAGTTCATAAGGTTTTCGCAAGTAAATTATTAACGCTATAGTACTTAAAACAGTCGGTCTTTTCAAATTATGTGGTAGTTTCTCAGCCATTCACCCGAAATAACAACTCTGTGTAAAAACACCCGTGTTGAGAGGAAAAAAGTGAGTGGAATGAAGAACTTGTATGAAGAGTGTTAGGGTAACTAAAAGAAATCTGCCACGGACGCGCCCATTTCATCAAAATTGCTTTGCAGATATAATCAGAAATCAGTTAAATTTATTGAACTGGCTAGAAATATAATTCTAAGGCTACGTTTTCCTGACGAAAGTGAGAAGTAAAAGTCTGCTGGAAGCCCTACATCGCTGGTTAAATATTGGTTCACATTGCTCTGAGATACTCGAAACTGTGAACGATTACACTTGTCTTCGCATTAAGAAAAGTGGTTTATCAGGATAACTTTTGGAATCTGGTAAAAAATCTGGTCGTGCACACTTTCTGAATTTTCTGATTTCCGGCAACCGTTTTCATGATTTTCAAAGTATGTGCTGCAATTCAGTATGTCGACGATTAATCGCAATATAAAAATGACAGCAAACATCACTAGTTCAACTCAAAAGACAGACTCTCTATGAATGTCGGCATAGATAGTTGATATATTTATTTGTATGATCTTATAAACTGATCTTCTTTAGCTAATGCGAAGTAGGTATAGATCTTCGTTGTCGTTGTCGTTGTTGTTGGTGTAGTTGGTCGATGGTTTACGTTTCAGCTATTTTCGCCTTCCTCAGAGCCTGGACGTATTTTGTAAAAGAATACTTTAATTATTCGGTGGAAAAAAGCTAAAGTACTGATGAAGGTCAAACTTTTTGAAATAGACGCCATATTGAACAAAAAAGGCTACTCACCGTGATTTTACCACTGAGGACTGGCCCACCCGTTGTTCACGTGCGGTCGCAAGCGAAGTACACCCAGGGGTCAAAATCTCATTTTGAAATAAGGCACCAGGTCACGTGTGATAGTGAAGCATTCGTCTTTCCGTCTCATCTTTGGATTTTTGAAATTTACCCATAACGCCTCAAGAGTTTTGCTCGTTGATGTTTTTCGATTCCTGCGCTAGATTCCCAACAGTCACTTCAAAATGATCGTCGTTGTGCTTTTGTGTATTATATTCCTCACCGCATGCCTTACATGAGGTCAGGTGTATTATACGTGAACTCATGGAACGCTGTCTCGCCCGTTAGGAGAGATTGCACAGTTTTCTGAGCTGCACAAACGATCATGGAGACTGTGGCCAACTAAATGACGGCGCAGGGTGTTGGGTTGGGATGTCAATAATCGTCATATAATTTTTCAAGACCACTTTTTTCTTTAAGCATCTCTTAGTGGCGTAACTTACTTCATTTGATAAGAAGGGTAGCTTAAAAAGGGTCTTGCTTACGTCCACAGTTTATTAGTTGTTCAATCTTTAGGTTGTCTGGAAAATATTTTGCATAAATTAGAGGATTTGCCATGGGACAGCGTTTAGCACCAAGCCATGCCGTCGCTTTCATGTCTAAGGGTGAAAGCTGCAGTTTTCGATAACCGACCCTTACTCTACTGTCGATACATAGACGACTGCTTCATCGTCTGTTCCACACAAGAACAGATGGATGAGTGCTTTGAACTGTTAAGCCGACAGCCAGAGTATATAAAGTTCAGACAAGAAAAACCAGCCGAAATCTGGCTTCCATTCTTAAGCATCCAATTAAAGCTATCAGAAAGTGGCTATATAACGAAATGGTATCGCAAGCAAAGTACTAAAAATATACTGGTTCACTATCTCTCCTCTCATCCTTCGCACATGAAAAAACCACTTATCAAAAACATGTACCGTACGGCCGAAAAATCTGTGCACAGGAGAAGGACAAGGAAAAATCGCTAAACCTGGTACGAAAAGTAGCCATTTCCAATGGCTACGAAGTAGAAAGCTACTTGGCTTAGACAAAAAACGTAAAGTGGTTCCCCAAAATAATGTTTTGGACGTATGTAAGATCCCTTTTAAGCTACGCTTCATACCAAAAAGAGGTAAGTTACACCATTAAGAGATGCTTAAGAAAAAGTGGTTTTGAAAATTATGTAACGATTATTGACATCCCACCCAGTGCCCTACGCCATCAGTTAGCTCTGAACCGTCTCTATGGTCGATTGTGCTTCTGAGAAAGACTATATCATGTGTCCTAATGGGAGAGACGGGGATTGCATGAGCTCAGGTATAATATACTTGATCTCATATAACGCATGCGGTAAGGTATATATTGGGGAAACGGGTAGACCACTTTCTGTCCGCATAAAAGAACATCTAGATGGGAAAGCTGAAAATTCGTCAAAACACTCTTCTAGGTACTCATATGGCAAAAAAAGCACAATGGCAATTATTTTGAAGTGGCTGTGCGGATACTAGCGGAGGAAATCGAAAAACATCAACGCGCAAAACTTTTGGAGTGTTTTGGGTAAACTTTTCAAAACTCCAAGGATGAACCGGAAAGACGAATGACTCACTATCACAAGTGACCAGGCGCCCTACCTCAAAATGATATTTTGACCCCTGGATGTGCCTTTCTCGCGACCCCACGTTAACAGCAGGTGGGCCAATCCCTATTCGTAACATCACGGTGTGTAGCCTTCCTGTTCAATATGGCGTATATTTAAAGAGTTTGATCTTCATTAATGCCTCAGCCTTTTCTTTTCACCGAATAGTTAAAATATTCTTTATATAAAATACGTGCAGGCACCAAGGAATGCGAAATTGCCAAAACGTCGAGCCATCGACCAACAACACCAACAACCAATCTCGCATCATCTAAAGAAGATCAGTTTATAAGGCCATATAAATAAATACGTCACTAATTCACATTGTGAAACGGTAAAATGCTGGACAGAAAAAATGCACCAAACGGTTGTTGACTCTAAGAATACATGCTACATGTTAATGTCTATTATGTTGTACAAAAAAGTGTGTTATAATGAGATCATGAGTATTTATAGGATTTTGTGCAAAATGTCGGAACGCTCCATTATTCACTGGCAAAATCGTAGCAAGCATGCTTTGACCTTGGTAACATCGGTCTCCTAGATGATTGCTTCTAACGAAATGACGTTAGAGCAGCCAAAGAAAGACGATTTCCTGCTGTTTGGCACATTTGTTCCAATAATTGGACTTTCCTGCAAAGGTGTGCATTTGGCAGCGAGAGTTGCGAACGACACCACATCCGAAAAGAATACACCTTTGCAGTTAAATACCTCCGGGCACACTGGTTGTACCAACTCCAGCTTTCCGGCTATTTTTCGGAAAGCCAATTCATACTCAAGTGAAGATTTGATCAAAAACGTTAAGTATCTTACTGCTAAGTCATTGGAAATATATAAGAAGGATGTAAATTGGTGCTGAACTGAATTGTGATGATGAGACGTCTTCTAGCTCCTAAGTCTCATTCTACATACGAATTTTCAGTTAGCGTTTCAAAAAACTCTTATGAAGCCAGAAATTTTTTCGAGCAGCCAAACTCGACAATGTTAACGTGTGCTCTTTGATTGATAAACTAGGACAAGATTTATGGACAATTTTACTCGGCCAAAAATTTCGACGGGTGTAGTGCAGTTGTTATTGGCGGTCTGCAACACACATGGGCTTGATCCTGCGCCCATGGCTTACCATACTTTCCATGCCTCACGGTTTGGCAAATTGGTAGCAGACTTGTCTGGGTGGATAGCAGCACTGGCTCGATACATCGGTAGACCACAGTGAGTCGCCTGAGTCATAGACGAGATGTGCACCTTTAACGATGCCGAAGAAGTCGAATGCATGACGCGTCCTTCAGAGATTAATCAAGCCCGAGAACTTTGTCCTTCTATTCTATTTTAAACCTTTCGACATTCCTAGAGCCCGATGAATCGCGTTGATATCTACAATATTGTCTTCGTAATCTCGATGTGAAGTCATCGTCGTAGCATCGAGTCGGATCGTCACCAGTGGAGCATTGCTATATTGAAGCAGGCTCATCCGGCCATATTCTTCTGTACAAGACGGTTGCTGTTCATGCTAAGCTCTTGACAATGTGCCACAAAACAATGACTAGCTCGCATAAAACATGACATCCACCCGCCATGTCACGCCATCTTTGCACATAACAAATTGAAATCCCTCCAAGAAAACCGTGGGTAGAAATTCGCGTCGTGGTTCCTGTGTTTTAGAAAGCGACATTTTGGTTCCTGTGTTTTAGAAAGCGACATGTTGGTTCCTGTGTTTTTGAAAGCGACATTTTTTTATATGACCCGCCTTCACATCTACTGTGCGGATACCAACACCTCACACATTCGATTCGTATCCTCGCCTCCGTCGTCCTCTAAGGTCTTACGACTTTTACGTGTGTCTTCTGTCGCCGCTTGAGGATTTTCATTTTATCTTGAATGTCGTAAATTGTGGTTGAATTGATTTTTGCTGGAGCCCTGAGACAGCCGTGCGACGACGACCTGATTTGGTTTGCAAAGAATAGTTTTTTTTCCCTGATTGATCCGGTACTAAATTGGCGACCATAGAGGAACAAGAGGCCTGGTGAGCCCAGAGCGGAATGGAAACAAAATCGCTACTGTGATAACCGGCAACACTACCGCTGTGCCATCTGTTCCGTGAAAGCCATATTACTTCAAAAAAAATTATTTACCTCTTTAGTCTACGGGCAAAATGTGATGAAAACCGTGGCTATTACGATTTCGAGACGATATGAAGCACTTACACCGGTCAAGGCTGAAAAACAAGCCAATCGAGACATTTCTCTGCATTGGTTGAAATTCGTAAAGTTAGTGGGATAACGCACTGAAAGCGCAAGGAAAATGTTGTCGCAAAACAGCTCGTTGCTTAGAAATAAAACTAAAAGGACACAAAACTTCCTATTCAGCTTTATACGGCTTCATTAAAAAATCGTAACAGGACGGTAATTCCACAGACGTTACAAGAACGGAACGAGACTTCACTGGAAGAAATGGACAAGAGCAAATTTTGTCTTGTTCCCGCATCATGCAGAAATTGTGAAAAAATTGGCGGTTCGCCAAAATCATCCTCCTTTATTAGAAAGATAGAATATTTAAAAGAAGCCGCTGAGGAAGTCTGAGGTTAGTGTCACCTCAACCATGCCTTTTCAAAAGAACCACTTTCCTCTCTGATCTCGGTGCATTCTCGAAATGAACGATTTTTTTTGACAAAACCTAGCGCCCTAAAATACCTTAAAGTATTTGCTGTTTTAGGATGAATTTCCGCTTTCTCTTTTTCCCTTTCTCATGTTTGAGGGATTCTTGGTGCTGTACTACTCAACCCACGTTTGTAAATCCTTCAATTAAAATCTGCCGAAGTTCCGGGTTTTGAGCTTCAATCAATCTTTTTATCACCAAAAAGCATTTCGGCAGCTTCAAATGAATGACGCTAAATTAGAGATTAAAGAATGTGATTTATGCAGTTGAGAGTCATGTTGCCAAGAATGTTCGTACAGAAAGTTGTGCTCGCGTCTAGTCAATCGCTGCATTCTTTGACAGATTTTATTACAGATGTGCACTTTTAAATGCTGAATTTTGTCCATTGGAAGTTTCTTCTGCTGCTAGAAAGCCAGGATTTATATGCCCGCTGCAAAAACAAATGAGTTGGCAGGAACCCACATTAATCCCGTGGCATCAGAGGAATTGGCTTATTCATCCAATTTCTTTAAAGTGATCGCAGTCATGCGCTCTGTTCCTCTTCAACATGCAACATACATTTTATTTTAACAACTGATTCGCATGTGATGATGACACAAGAAATTGTCACAAATCTCGGTCAGAAGGACTTTAATTGGGATTTAACGAGTTAGGTAGCCGCGAAAAATATCTCGGAAAAAACCACAGAACCACAAAAAACACCTTGTACATTAACACCACTTTGGTACAGATTCAAAGTTCTGTAGCAGTTGTTGCCTTTGTGAATGATTTCTTGGAAAAAAATTGTTTTCATTTGAAACATCCCGTATTTGTCTAGGTTTCTAGGAGCCGAAAATTAGTAGTATTATGAACACGGAGAGACTTCTGCCTTCCTGATTTCGATACTAGCGACAGTCTCGACGAGGAGGTGATGTGGACTGATATCACCAGATCAAAGACAATGAGTAGAGGATTGTTATTTTAGTACAAGCATTCCCAGTTTTAAACAACAGGTAATAAACCTTTAGAGTGGATGTACCTGACAATTCATAACTAATGAAGGCTCATCATAACGCGAGCCTTTCTGAAAAAAAAGATTTTTCAAATAAACCACTAAATTCACGATGAAAAGATTTTTAGATCCAAACAGAAGGAAAAAGAAGAAGAGAAGTTCTAGAAAAACATAATCAACAGAACTATTTGATCTTTAATTCACCCTAACCAGCATTGCCTGGCCTGTGGCCAAGGTCATGTTTTCCAAGGCTAACATACTTGCACAGGTTCCTGGTATTACCACTGCTTCGTAGTGAGCTAACTCGTTTGTGTCGGGTCTGCCCAGTAGGTTCACAGTGCTTTAATTTTATAAATTTTTTTGCGTTTTCTAGATACGGGCGAAACAGGAATCTAAGTGTTTTGAAAATTTCGTCAGCATTCCAGTACTAATGGGCTTTGTAGCTTTACAAATATCGATTGAAAAACATCTTTACATAAGCTCTTTGAAATTGTCACGAACTTTTCTCTCGAGTTCATTGATGTTCTCGTACAGCAATATTGAAGCATTGACCTCTCTGATGCAATGTTTTCAATCATTTCGGATCAACTCAGTGTTCTGATAGTACACCGAACACTGTATTGTTAGTTGCTGTTAACCAACGACCAGATATTAATTGTTTACCTTGTTATGGCCACTAATATTAGTTAAGAGCATTCTATTTGATGGCGAGTAGCATTTTTGGTGCTTCCGTTCAATAGCGTAAAGCCCTTGCTCCCACGTTGGTGCGCTTACCAAGGATCCCATCTGTGTGCACGAGAAATTGCCACCAGACCTGTTTTGGGGCTGGTTCACTCCTTCCACTCCACAACAGTTGACAACACCTATAATTAAGACCGGGAAACGCCCCTGTGACGGCTGTCTCAGGTCTTCAAGTAGCGACATCCAGGAGGGCCGACAAAGTAGTAGAAACAGTCGAAGTCACATAAAAATCCGAAGGCTTACCATGATAAATACGACAAAAGAAAATGCATGCAAGAAGTTTTGGAGTGCGCACAGTATGTGATGACGGATCGTATAAAAAAGTCATCTGTGATATTTTATGTCAATTTTCCAGGTTAATGCTTTCATCTGTAACCGTCGTCTTGTCAATCCAAGGAAAAATCACACAAATATGTAGGAAAAGCAATTTCCATTTGGTTCGGCATTTTTAGTAGACGTTTTGACAACGTAAAATCCGCTGAAGATACCGAAGTGGAAACAAGATGGTGAAGTGTTGCAAAGGAAATCATTAACGCATTGAAAAACGCATTGAAAGACAAATTTCTGAGATGCTCAACTTTCTCGTACATAAATGAGATATTATTACTGCCTCCACCGATCTCCCTCGCATGAGGGATCTCGTGCTGGTGTGTCGCGAGGCTACGTTGCGTGTCCCCAGGTGGCGGATAGGGGATTGGTCGCAGACCAAAAGCGTCCCCTAGTTTCAAGAGACACAGGTGAATCCAGGGGATGGGCTCCCTGTTTCTGCTTCTGCTGCGCCCATTTGGCACATACTTTCTGTATTTGCTAGGTGTATTCATGCATGCCTGTGTGGGTACGTTCTCTCTGATGCGGAATGTATTCTACGAATCAATTCGGCCAAAAAGACTGCAATCAAGTGACAGGGTAAGTATGTGGGAGGCGGTTAGGAGTCGCCTCCAACAAATAAGCTCCATGTCCACTATGGGAGAGCCTGGAAAGGTGCCCGCTAGTATGCCCAGCCCCCACATTCAGAGCGCGGAAAGCTACACGTGAGTATCAAAACGTTAAACACAGTAAAAACAACAGGTCTCATTCCCCTGATTCCGAAAAGAGGCCGCCAATTTCGCCGCGTTGGGTAGGACGAGTACGGACAGCCCGCTAAAATCTCAGGGCCAACGGAAGCTGATTGGCTACAAAGAGCTAAGGTGACGATCTGTATCTACAATGCACGTACACTTGCATCCGAGTGCTCGATAGAAGACTTGCTCATGCAAGCAAGAAGGATAAGGTACAACGTCATCGACCTGGCCGAGAAGAGACGACGCAACGCATTCAAGGCCATTTATGACACCGGAGAAGAACTGTTCCTCGGAACATGCGACAGTAGAGGAGTAGGCTGAGTGGCGTTCTCGTCAACATGAGTTTGTCCATGAACATCGGTTCATACGAACACCTTACCAACCGAATCGGTCGTTTAGACAGGCTTTGTCGTTTACGCACCGACATCAAACTTTGAGGAAAAACAAGTCGAAACGTTCTATGATAGGTTTGCAGAAGTTCTAAAGAGAGGACCATACATCCTTTAAGGTCATCATTGGAGATTGTAACGCCAAGACTTGACCAAAAGTACGTCTGTAGAACGTCACAAGGACCCACGGATTAGAATGGAACGAGACAGGAAGAGCGGTTCTCCGAGTTTCATCATGACGATCAAGACCATCCGTGGTAACTCGCAATTCCAGAAAGCCCCACCCATCAACGCTGGACGTGGGAGTCTCCCAATGGAGAGTACCATGACGAAATAGAGCGCATCATAGTAAATAGAAGGTTTTGCCTAACCGATATCGCTGCTGTCCCAAAAAACACTACACGGGATCAGACCACCAACTCCTTCTTGTAAGATTGTATCTCTCGCCGAAAGGAGAAAAAAGCAGCTGAACTCAAAAAGACGAAATCTCAAAACCACTGTAAACTGGGGCTTTTTCAATGCATTAGTGGGCTCTTGGGAAGATGCCATTGTCGATAACATCGACGAAGAATACGGTCGGCTCATTCAACATCTTCACGTTAGCGCTGTGGAAGCTGAGAGTACTAAAGTCAGCAGGAGACGTCTGCGTCCAGAAACATCCGTACTAGTACGCCAGCGTGGGATCGCACCAGCTGCAGGCAACCGCGAAATAACGCCCGAACTTGCAAAACAATGTAGACAGGCGATAAAAGAAGATCTTAAAGAGAGAAGAGCAGCAGAATTGGTCGAAGATGTAGAGGCTGGAGAAGGCGTTCGCAAAGTCCACCGAGGCTTCGTCAAAAGACCAAGATGACTGCACTCCGACTCCCAGACGGAATATTTACTGCGTCCAAAAAATGTAATGAAGAAAATTACTCACGAATACTACTCGGATCTCTTCAATAGCCACGTCCACCTTTGGTCATATGAAATAAAGCAGGATGGATATGTTGCACCACCGCTTCTCCCTTCCGAAATTCGGCATGCCATTTCGTCGCTGAAAAATCGAACAAGACCAAGTCCCGGAGAGGATAGGATCGGAACACTTGAAGAATCTTCCACCAGTCCTCATAAACACGCTGGCTCGGCTCTTCACACGTTACCTGTCTGAATGCAAGGTACCCTGATCCGTGGATGACCAGAAAGATCGTGCTGTTGTTCGAGAAGGGTGACCTACACGATATCGGCAACTATCGGCCCAATGTGTCTGCTGTATGTCGTCATGTCGTCTACATACTATTTCGTTGGAGTCATCCTGAACAGGAATGACAGAACACTTGACGAAGGACAGCCATTTGAGCAAGCAGGGTTTCGAAAAAGGATTTAGTACGATGGACCACATCCACACGTTAACAAGGCTGATTGAAATATCGCGAGAGTATAACGACCGCTCTGTCTCACTTTCATCGATTTGCAGAAGACCTTTGATTCAAGTGAGATAGAAGCAGTCATCGGAACCCTTGATAGTTAGGGGGTCCCTACCAGTACATAAAGATTCATCGTGAGCTGTACAAAAATTTCACAACCAAGATATCACCATTCTACAAAGATGTTAACATTGACGTCAAAAGAGGAGTTAGGCAAGGCGATACCATCTCGCTAAAATTACTTACCGCCACAATCCAGAACATAATACGAACATTGGAATAGTATAATATGAAGGCGCATGCCGATGGTCGGCAGTTACATCGTCTTCGCTTTGTTGACGACATCACGCTTGTAACGTTAAACATTAGCCAAGCGGAAAGAATGCTTACCGACTTTGAAAAAGCCATTGGAAAGATTGGTCTTTGTCTAAATCTCGCAAAAAACGATGTTCATCAAAAATGGATTGGTTTCGCATGCCTCATTAACGCTCAACAGAATATATCCGGATGCTCCAGTTATGTCTATCTAGGTCGGGAAATCAAGATGAACGACTTGGCTCAACAGCTGGGCAGAAGAAAACGAGCGGCATGGGATGCCTTCAAGAGCTTCGAGGATGTAGTTGGGAGAGCAAAGAACAACCGACTCCGTGTCCACCTTTCGACTCAGCGATACCGCTAGCTTTATCGCATACGTCAGAAACCTGGTTGCTGCGTAAAACAGGACGAAAAAATAACTCAGCGTTATTGTCAGCGCCGTGGAAAGGACGATGCTAGGAGTATCCCGCTTCACACAACTAAGGGATGGGATCCTAAGCTCCAACCAGCGTCAACGATCAAAAACCAAATATGCCGTTCTCTGCGCCAAACAGCCGAACATAATGTGGGCCCGACACATAATGCGTATGAACAACAACCGATAAACAAGAGCCGTTAGTGACTGGATTCCTCAAGGTTAAACGGACTGCAGGAAGGCCACCGCCCGGATGGTCAGAGCTCTTCACGAAAAGCCTAGAGGAAAGGTGTGATGCTCAACTAGTCCCTAGAGCAAGCAGAACCCACTGGGATACTCTTTCATGCGACAGGAAAAAATGGAAGATTTACTGGCGCCCGCCCCAGTTACTCGACGATCAGCAGGGACTACAGGTGATACAAGTGACAGGTGGTAACAGCACGACTATTTGTTGTTTGTCTTTTACTACTTTATCCTAATATTCCTCCTTTGATGAACCTTTTTTTGAAGGAATGAAGCAAACACTTTTTTTCGAATTTTGGACTTAATGAATGGTATGTGGCCACGTTTTAGCACTATTTTTTCAAATCAGGGTAGAAGATAAGCGCTAACTTTAGGACATTATGAACTCTGCTTCAATTTTTTCACTAAAATCTATTCATTAAGCATATTTGTGATGTTATACAGGAGGAACGACTTCACATTTTCTTGAGACATACGTGCCTTGTAGACCATCGTGTTCTAGCCCTTTATATCGCTATTGTAATCTTGCTGAATAAACTGGGACTACTCTTCGTTCATCTTATCAACGACGGCTCACTCCTGAAGGCAGAACACTAATCTAAATTAATCTGGGTTTGCGCTGATTTTTTAGAACTTGTTTATTGAGGTTATTGGCTTTTTCTCCTCTTCACGGAAAATTGGAATCATGCACAAAATAGGCGTTGGTCCGATCCCGTGTAGATCTTTGAAACAACGGCAACATCGCAGAGGCAATCCTTCGACTTACCTTGGTGTGGTCTATTTCGTCATGGTATTCTTCTGTGGGGGCACCTCCACGTCCAGATTTGAGTTTAGCGCTTCTGGAACAGCGACTTACCCTGGTCTGCGTGATTTTGGTCATTATGATGAACTCGGACAGCCGCTCACCCTGTTCGTCCATTCTATTCCGTAGGTCCCAAGTGTAACGATCTTCAGGCATTTTTCTTGGTCAAGTCCTACCGCCAAAATCTCCAATGATGATCTCAAGGTAGGCATTGTCTTCCCAGTAGAATTTCTTTGAGTCCATATGGAACTCCTTGACTTTTTTTCCTCACAGCTTGATGTTTCTGTGTGAGAGGACGAAGAAAGTGTGAGCCGTTATTCACCCACATCTTTCAGATAGTCAATGACCTCTGATAATCGTAGGAATGTGTGCCATCTTGTAAAACGCTTTTTCGGGATTCCATTTAAATGTATCAAATGTTTCTTTACCAGAGTAACATTGTCGGAAAATGAACAGCCTGTCGCAGGTGGATATTCGGCAACCAAGGAAATTCCTTCTAGCTTAATGAGACGTGAAGTAGGAATGCTACACCGTTAAATCACGACCCTTTCACTCCAATGTCAGGCATCCAAGTCACATTGCCGATTTTTTTGACTAGATTGATTAACTATTACTTTGAAATATCTATGGCTACAAGTGAAGGCGAAAACATTTCTTTATCGCCTTTTTTCGTCTTTTCTTTTCTTTTTTTTCCGATAACAATGACAGGTAGCACTTAGCAGGTAACAGCAAGAAAAACATTTTCCTCTCCAACAAATACATTGGATATTAAAATTCCTGTTGATGGATAGATCCCACACGAAAAATAACAATACATCATATACATCTCTTTCTTTCACTGATGAGCCTAAACGGGTTTGCTACAAATTTCTAAAACGGCCAACTTTTCAACAGTGCCCACCTTCATCGCACCTACAGTGAATCAAGCCGATTGTTCACATCCGTGCTACGTTATGCAACGTCTTACGCTATCGTCACAGCGAAGCGAATCAGATCCATCTATTTACTTTCCTGTTGCAATAAATGCGAATTAAAGTAAGAAGTAGAAAAGTAGAAGCTGTAAACTAAGGAGAATAGCCATGTAAGCGCCCACCACCTGTAATTTATACCGTATCCTGTCCTATCATTATTGTAAACATCCTCAAAAATCCAAGTTTGATATGATGTGGAAGCGGTTTGAGTTAAGTGAGGACGACGACTGGAGGATTACACAGTCTGAGAAGGCTTAAATCTCTCTGCTAACGACGAACTATTGTGGCAGCGCTCGAGTGCTTGAAACCATGTATTTTTTTTATTAATCATTTACATAAAACGAGCAAAATTCATTGGACAAAAATGGCTGTCGGATGGAGAATTTAATTTAACGCAATCTAATCTCCCGACATTCAGTAGAACGTTTGGCGGCAAAATTGAGAAAAATTAACAGCTGACAATAAAGATGCTTTCTTTCGAACCCTGTAAAAGCATTACTTGCAAAGCCCGGGTAGTACTGATAAGTTCTTTTTGAACAAGACGAACCTACATGATAATGATGGGGTTCATTTAGACAAAACTTCAAAAAGAACGAGTTACTGGTTTGTGAGCAATAAACCACGTGTATTATTATTCTAGATATCCACTAAATTCATATATGTATATATATATAGATATATTTATATATGGTGTTTCGCCTGTGGCACAGTGATCAGAGGCGCCTTGCAACCCACACGTGGAATCGATCCCGCGCCCATGGCCCATCAAGACTTCCACCTCTCCGGGGTCGGCACATTGATAGCAGACTTGTCTGGGAGGATTGCGGCACTGGCTCGATAAATCGCTAGGCCAGCGCGAATCATTGTTGAGATGACATATGCATTTAATTACCACCAATCGATGCTTAGTGAAGTCGAATGCATGGTGCATCCCTCAGAGATTGATAAATGTCGACCGACACCTTTGTCCTTTTTATCCTTTAAGTAAAGCAGTTAACGCAAAGGGGTTGCGCGAACGTTTTCCCACTGCAGACACCTTGTGCGTGGAGTTTTGTAAATATCTAAGCACCATTGTGGT